>JAOPHQ010001784.1:0-84570 GCA_030340625.1 Merluccius polli | reverse complement strand
CGGCAGTCACGGGCCAGGTGGCCCGGTTCACCGCACCGGAAACAGCGCCGGTCAGCTCCGGACCCTCGTCTGTCATCGGGTGGTAGGTGCTGCGGTGGACGCTGTCGGGGACGCTGGGGCGTCCAGGCCTGGAAGCACTCCTCCTCCTCGTCGTCCTCGTCCCGCTCGTAGTCCGCCTGTCGGACGTGAGGTCGGGAGGCACCGGACGGTCGCAGGTCAGACAGCTCCCGCTCCGCCCGTTCCGCCACCTCAAGAGCCACCTCGAGGTTCGGGGGCCCGGTGAGGCGGACGTGCCGTCCCAGCCGCGGCGGGGTAAGTCCTTGCAGGAACGACTGGAGGGCTAGTTCCTCCCTAGCCGCAGCAGGGAAGTCGGGGTAGCCCCGCTGGGCGTACAGCAGCACATCCGCTGCGTAGGCCCCCAACCGTTCCCCCTCCTGGCGACGGCGGCTGGTCAATAACTCCCGGCTGTGGCCCACAACCCCCCGCTGCCCGAAACGCCTCTCCAAGGCTAGGGTCAGGGCCCGGAGGTCCTGCTGGTCTGCTGGGGACAGGTCACACAGAACCTGTAAGGCCGTTCCCTCCAGCGCTAACGCAAGCTGGGCGGCGGACTCGTGCATATCCCAGCCGTAGTACTGCGCGGCAATCCTCAGCTGCGCCAGGTAAGGCTCCAGTGGTGCCGCCCCAGAGAACTTGGGCAGTCTGGCCATCAGGTGGCGGCCGCCTGCCGCCGATCCTGTAGTACCGCCAACGGCCGCTGGGTGGTACTGCGCCGCCGTCGAGCCGGGCCATCTCACGTCTTCCTCCTCGGGACGCTCCAGTTTGATAAATGGATTATTTGCCATAATCCCACTTCTGACACCAATGTAGCGCCGGACAAGAAGACACGGAAACCCAGGTTCTCTGATTGATTCAACTCTCGCGCCCCATACACCGCTCGGCTACGAGAGTTGGTTTTATTCATTCATTCAACACACGCGACCAGAACGCGGCCACCTGACCAACGGACACGTCACTCTCGGTGACGGTGCCAACAACAATGAACAAGAACATGTCAACAGAACACACACGCACCAACACAACCACATAACATCCCGAACCCATTAACCCCACTTAACCCCACAACAGAACAACCCAACAAAACCCCGATTCCCAGAATCCCCCCCGCGCGGCTCCGGAACGCCCACACCCGTGGTCGCCACAATATGTTCCAGCACAGTACCCAATGTCTCGGCCCACAGTACCCACTGTCTCGGCTCACTTTGTTTCCTGGGCGTCCGTAAGCTCCCAGGGTTCGAGAAAATATAGATGACTCCATCCAAACAGACAACAGAGAATAATATCACAACAATATGTTGAGGTAGAAATAAGGTGTTTAGCTACTGTGTTTATTTTATGCTTTCACTCATATGCCACATTAATGCATACCCAATATTCACATAAGTATGAATATTCACAAAAATGGCATATATAATGTCAGATCAATCTGCTCTTACATGCTATGTTACAAACCTTCTGCTTATTTATATTATCATCTTCAATGATCAATCAAGTGACCACTATGAATGTAATATGTGCATCTTCTATGTTTCTATCAGCCTATAATATTGACTTTCTGTTATCTCAACACACTAAGCATTCTGCTTGGATGCATTGGTGGAGTCACTTTAAAGAGTTGATGAAGGGGCTGATGGTCTAACCATGCCTATTGCCTCTTGGTCCCCAGAGCTGCAGCGGACACTGGGGTGCTGTGGTCAGAGGAGCAGGGGGCCTGCTGGGCAGACATGGTGTGCTTCTACCTGGGCTGCAGCTTTAGTTTCGAGGGCCAACTCATGGAAGCAGGAATCCCTGTCAGGAATGTGGAGCATGGCAAGAACGTTAGCATATACAGGGTATGGGCTGAATACAAGAATTTATTTATTTTTTGATGATTTAAACACTTGAATTAATGGCTACCTCAATTGTGTGTGTGTGTGTGTGTGAGTGTGAGTGTGAGAGAGAGAGAGAGAGAGAGAGAGAGAGAGATGCTATTTGCTTGTGTGTTTTTTTCACAAAGACTGCAGTCCCCTGTGTTCCAGCGGGAGTGTTTCACTGCCCTCTAGTGGTCACCATGCGTCCTATTCCTGCTGGCATGTTGACCACTGCTGCGCAGATAACACACCTCAACCCACAAGCACACGGAGCTCCCATACACATAGGAGACCCAGGTACACAGAATAACTAGCAGGCTGTAGTTATTATACAGGCAAGGGATTACAGAGTATTATATTATGTAAGGAATAAACCACAACAGGCTGTCCCATTGGAAAATAATGTACAACCACCACTTACCATTACTAATTACCATAATTACCAACGATAAAAAAAAATATTAGATAAGTTAAGTTACTTTCATCTAATATTCTTGGTTTTTAATGACTAAATCAGCTGAAATTTAAATATTTTTCTGTGGAGCTGGAGTACTAGCTTTCCAGGTATTAGTCAGACTAGTCAGACTGTGTATTTCCAGGGAAACTGAGATACAACTATCAAAAGGTTAGATTTATTTAGAGGACGAATTGCCCCACAATGTGACTATATACCACTATACTGTGGTTTTGAGGGCCAACCAGAAAAGACATCAAGCGTGTTTCTGAAATTGGAGAGTGTGTGTGTGTGTGTGTGTGTGTGTGTGTGTGTGTGTGTGTGTGTGTGTGTGTGTGTGTGTGTGTGTGTGTGTGTGTGTGTGTGTGTGTAGCTCTCCTAGGCATATATGACCTGTCCAAGCCAGACTATGGGTGCCCAGTAGAGTGCCATGCTGGTGATGTGCCAGTCTTCTGGGCCTGTGGAGTGACCGCCATAGAAGCAATACGCAACAGCAGTGAGTGTCAGCACACTATCTCCTTACATAGCTCACATGCCTGAATACATTTTTACTTTTTACTTAATTTTGGTTGTAGGTCATTAAGCCACATTATGCCATTATCTGGTTTTAGCCTACATTTGACACTTTTTTTAGTAACTCCAACTTGTCCTTTCAATGTGAGCTGACGTTGAGCTTTGTCACTGTTATCCATTACCCTCATCAACACTGTCATCCTTCTCTATCTCTTTCTAGAACCTCCTCTGGCCTTCAGCCACTCTCCAGGCAGTATGTTCCTGACCGATGTCCCCGACTCCCCCCTTCCAACCTCCGATCTGAGCCCACTCTGCTTCCTGGTCTCCCACGATCCTTTGCTGTACAGCCTGGCTTCACAGAGGGCTGTGGGGAAGATAAGAGAGCTAGAGGAGGTGATTGGAGAAGACCCAGGTACAGTAAACACATGGAAACATTGCAGCATGCTCAAGTGGCTTAAACTGATCTTATACTGATTATTTTACTTGCATGGGGCACCACTTTTATTTGGAAGAATATAGCTAATATTAGATGTTAGGTTTTGGTATAAAGATTAATTATACAACAGTTAGTTCTGAGTCATTTGATTGGACAAGAGGCATTTCATGAGTGCTTTTCATGAGAGTATAACCGTTAATTTTGACGATATCTTAACAACATGTTCTTATTTCACCGGTTGCACAATAAATGGAAACATACAGATAAATGTACAAGATACAAAGAAGCTGGCGTTAACGTGTAGACAAGTCTATCTTTAGCCAGACCTATCTCCACACTAGCTATCTCCACACACAATATAAGACATATTACCACGTTTAAAACAAAAAAATATATTTTGGGTTCACTGCCCCATTAAAGCATTTCAATTGTATGATGTATAATATTATGTATATGTATACAGAGTTGCATTTGTAATGCTGGTTCTACAGGTAATCGAGGCATCCAGGCCCTGTTTGTGCAGGATGAACTTGTGCGTTCCTGTCTTGCCCTTTCCCACTCTACCTCTGTTGCCATAACAACAGGCTTCCCCACACACCATATGTACAGGTATTTACACGCACTCATAACTGCAATGTCTCTCTTGTCTTTCAAATGTGACTCAAAGATATACTTGGTTGTTTCCACTTGAACTCAGTTTAAGTCGAATCTAAAACATAAAGGATACATTTGCAGTACATTTAGCTTCAAGTGTATTTCTCAATCTTCATTTGTATTGTAATTAATTTGAAATTAATCCAGTTAGACACTTTAGGATTATATTAATACAGCAATGCATTTTACTGCTGCTCCCGTGTGTCCCCCTCCCCCCACCAGCCCACCTGATGAGACAGACGGCCCACCGGGGGCCCTCGCCATGGCAACCATGTTGCTTGAACTTGGCAAACAGGTCACCATGGTAACAGACAGGAGAGCTCTGCAGATGAACCAGGATCTGGTGGAGGAAGCTGTGAGGACAGGTAGGGATACTCCTTTCATCTACCTACACTGAATACTTCTTTAGCCATTCATATATGGAAGGTTACTAAGGCTGTAGTTAGTTGTCTCAAGTTTATTCCCCTGATCACTTGGCGATGTGTTTATGTGATGTGTATTTCAGTATTTGAATGAAGCTTTGTAATGCGGTAAAGTTGTAGTGTGTTGTTATCATGGGCGCTGTACTCATATTGCCAGATACTGCCCAGAAAATGTCCTAATATACCCATTTTACGCCAAAGAAAGTGCATATACGCGGGAAGACAACAACTGCTCAAACTAGGCGATTGACGATTGACCCCTTTCCCATTGCAAGTAGGGTTTTTTTCTGGTGTGTCACGTTCGACGCCACCATTGCAGCCGATCGGAGCTGGAGATGATAAATTCCCGTGGCTACTGCAGTGTCATTTGTCCCGGGAACGAATGTCGGGTGTACCCTTTCCCACTGCAGACAAAAGCCAGATGTTAGTGGGTCTTGGTGGGTTTTTGGCCAGTGGGAAAGGGGCTTTACATTCTGACCAGCCGAACCGTATCGACTTTTTGGATTAACCAATGTGTTTTGTTCATTAAATGAACAAAAAAAGGCATCCTAATGTATAATACATCTATATGATCCATCCCCGACACCCGCTTAGGTGTTCTGAAAACAACAATCCCATTGGTCACTTTTGAAGGCAGTGGCCCAGACTCTGCCCTCCACTTCCTGTGTCACGAAGGAGACCCCAGAAAGCCCAGGTCAGCACACCTGTCCTATCCACATGCATGAATGAGTCAGAAAAGGCACAACTATTTCCATAGACCCTTTTCACAGAGGCATCATTGTAGGACATGTGTCGCCCATAACACTAATAGGTTGTTTGCAGTCATGTGACACCCATGTCGCACAAATTTCAGATGGAGGGCAGGAAGTTAAATGGAGAACGTCAAGCAGCAGTAAACAGTGTGGAACGGACTGCTAGAGAAAGATACCAGAAAAAAATAGAAAAATATATTGGAATCGATCCGTATTGTTTAAAAAATAAAGATTTATCGCACGATATTAGCAATTTAACTGTCAGTAGACATAGTAAATTACCATGTACTGCAGACCTCGTACTACACCAGAGATCAAAGTAGCAGACCCATAATTAGTGCTCTGAGCGACACCTGTGTGTTCTATGATGGCGGGTCTGTTGTGGCTTGTTTTGATGAGCAGGTTTGACCACCTGGTGGCGATAGAGCGCAGTGGTAGAGCAGCCGATGGAAACTACTACAACATGAGGGGTGTGAACCTAAAGCATCTGGTGGACCCCATAGATGACCTGTTTGTAGCCGCCATGGACATACCTGGAATTACTACTATAGGTAGCCTGAATAGAATACTGCTATAGGTAGCCTGAATTGAGTACTTTCTGATTTTTTCTCTCTCTCTCTCTCTCTCTCTCTCAGGAATTGGTGATGGGGGTAATGAGTTAGGGATGGGTAAGATTAAGGAGAAGGTGAAGAGCCTGATGCCTAATGGCAGCCTGATAGCGTGTGATGTGGCAGCTGACTATGCTATTACGGCTGGTATGTTCATACCTTGTATACATGTATACATACACCTGCGTTATTTCACCTATATTGTTCTCTACACACAAAGAGAACAGCATTAACAGTACACATGCATTTACATGCACAACATACTGACTCTTATTACACACTGCCTCTCACCTTGGTGTGTGTGTGCGTGAGTTGAGGTTCAGAAACCTCCTTAGCATACTGTTGATTTTCACTATAAGATATGTTTGGTCCACTGTCTTGAATCAACCTGCTGTTGCTAAGTAACATTACGACTGTTTAGTCATATATTTAATTGTTATAGTGCCCACATAATCTGATGGTAATGTTTACTTGACCAAACTGCTGACCCCTGCTCCTCCAGGAGTGTCCAACTGGGGCGGGTACGCGGTGGCCTGCGGCCTCTACGTCCTCAGCATCTGTCCCTCCCACCAGTGGTATCTACGCAAAGGAACCAAACCAACAACCTCACCCATGCTGCTTGACAACCTGGTCGCCTGCTTGCCCTCTGTGGACAAAGTGAGAACAAACAAACCCTCCACTGTCATTATTAGTCCTTTTATTTATCCTTTGATGATTCATGTCATGCTCAACAAAGCATGTCAACATTTTGTGATTTTAAAGACATTTAAATTTGACTCCCAAGACATAACCAAATGTAACTTTCTGCATTGGCAGGCTTCCTATTTAACCAAACCTTTCCCAAAATAGTACAATAACAATAAAATGCCAACATTTTGTCCTGTGGTAACAAACTCTTTGTCTTTGAGCTACATCAGCTTATTAAGATGCATTATGAAACCCATTGGAGGTTGTTTTTAATGCCAAAATAGGCCTCTATGAATAAGCGTAATCTGCATAGGTATTTTTATTTGGCGGGGGGTAAATATAGCCTATAGAGATGTGCAGAGGAGGATAGCAGCAACGCAAACTGCAAAAAATGTCAGACAATTCAAATATTGAGTTTGTACTTCCTCAAAGTCTGAAACACCGCAGATAGGTCTGCCTTGGCTAAGTAGCCAGGAGGGTAAATTGACTCCACCCATTAAATCGGTGTGAAGGAATAGAAGCAAATCGATAGACTGAAATTATGTGAGATTGCAATGGATTTCATGAAACATCATTCATGATGCTTAATGCACACCTTGATAACCCTTAATAAGCTAATTAGAAGTAAATTACGTATTTTAGTTTTTTTAAGTACAAATTTAAGTAAAAATCAATTGGTTACATGAGTAGTTGTAGTTATAATGATACTTTCACCCATGCTCATTTGTCACATGGCCATACATGACTCCATCATCATCTCTCTCTCTCCAGGAGGAATCCGTGTTGTCCACACTGGTGCGTTTAGGGGTGCGCAGCGGCGTGACGGGTAACCTGGCCATGGAGGTGGATGGATTGACCTTTCACCCCACTCACTCTGCCCTCATTAGCAGGCTGCTGGGGCTGACGCTAGACTCCGCCCCCACCCTGAACGCCTCCCAACAGCATCAAGTGTCCCTCAAGTAGCAGGAAGTTTGTTTAAAGGCAATGTCATGTTTTGAATACATGTGACACTTCTACTACGTTTTCAATGATTGAATGGAATACGATTTCTAAGTTTTCTGTTGTACCGCTACCCCCTGTCAACATCAGGAGGGATCATTCTGTTAATTGTACATTTATAAATTGAATAAAGGGTTCAGAGCGAAACTTCTCCTTGGTGAGACTTGGTTAGCCACAATAACAAACAGACTTGATCATGCGGAAGGTAAAGACACAGGTTTTATTTCTCTGTAGGGATCCTTTCCATAATGTTGTCAGACACTTATAACAACAATCTGAGCCCGTCAGTGGCAAAACAAGCACTTTGAGAGGATGTACATCAACGAGAGGGCCGAAGCCATCTCGCTCAATGCTGGACAGTGGCTCCTCCTCGAGTGTGTGTGTTGATGGCTGGTTTATCCTGGGTGCCATGATTGCTCATGCACCACAGGTGTGCAGCCCCACCTGGCCAGAGTCCAATCAGTCTGACTCAGGCCAGGTGAGGCTGTAAACCAGCCATCAACAACACACAATCCACATACACCCTCCACAACAATATTTACACACTAAGTTATTAAGAACTATAAAATTATGTCGGTTGTGAAAGGCTAAGAGGCAATGAGGGGCTAGAGGCTATTAGATGGGTATGAGCATGTACACCCAGGGCCGTACCCACCATTGAGGTGAGATATTGTACAACGCCAAGATTACGACTTGCGCATCTGATCACCATCATTGCGTGGGGGTTGGGGGGTGAAGTGGATGGTCTTGTCGTTGTACAAACTCTTTGATTATGTCAACAACATGAGGCAGCGCCAGGATCAGCGACAGGCAGCACCTGAATCCATGTGAAGCGGGATCCGGGTGACTAGAGAGCTTTACTGGTGGACTGCTTGCAGTTCAATATCATGATGATCAACATCATCTGTCATGATGCCGGCTAGTTAGTTTCACTTGAAGGATGGTAGCAATGGTAGACTGCTTAACTTTAAACAAAATGCTTTTCTTTCAATTCAGTTTGTGAAATTCATGTCAAAACGAGGTACCCCTCCGGCTCTATTCCTGGTCCTGGAGTGGTACAGTCTTCCAGGTCCTGGATGTACAGGACCAGGCAGGTTGCAGCTGATGACCTTCTCGGCTGACAGAATGATCCGTTGCAGTCTGCCTTCGTCCTCGGCAGTGGAGGCAGCGAACCAGACAGAGATGAGCTGCAGTCTGCCTTCATCCTCGGCAGTAGAGGCAACGATCCAGAAAGTGAGAGATGAACTGCACTCTGCCTTCATCCTCGGCAGTGGAGGCAGTGAGAGATTAGCGGGGACGGACCATTGGTCCGACATCCCATTAGTCCGACATCCCATTAGTCCGAAAATGAATCACTGAATAGGGATCCCATTAGTCCGACATCCCATTAGTTCGAAAAAAAGAGGCCCATTGGTCCGACGTCCCATTAGTCCGACCATACACAGTAGAGATGGGTTAGGATTAGCCTAGGATAAGGGTTAGGGTTAGGCTAGGGTTAGGGTATGGTTATGTTTAGGTTTGGTCTAGGAGTCGGTTAGGGTTAGGCCAGGGTAGGGGTTTGGTTATGGTTAGGGTTAGGTTCAGGTTGAGGTTAACCTAGTATAGGTAAGGTAGATGTACCGTATTAAATTGCGTTACAAAGGGCGTATGGATATGGCATCCAAAAGGCGGATCCATTCACTCACACACAGAGGAGCGAGAACAGCTCAACACTGACAAGTAGCGTCAATATTTTGGTCATTAAGGACTATAAGCCTCCTTACCATTCATCCATGCATCTCTACATGTGTATCGTCGGACTAATGGGATGTCGGACCAATGGGCTTCTTTTTTTCGGACTAATGGTATGTCGGACTAATGGGATCTCTCCTCAATGGCTCATTTTCGGACTAATGGGATGTCGGACTAATGGGATGTCGGACCTATGATACGGAACCAGATTAGCTGCATTCTGCCTTTGTCCTAGGCAGTGGAGGCAGCAAACCAGACGTTGAGAGATTAGCTGCTCAAAGATTGCCGTGTAGAACTAGACCATTATTTTCTGCGACAGGTTGAATTTCTCCGGCTGCCGCAGGAAGAACATCCTCTGCTGGGCCTTCTGGATGGTGGAGGTGATGTCCCCCCCCCCCCCACCTGAGGTCCTATAAGATTATTGTCCCACCCAGGAATCTGAACCATCTGCTACCATCTCTACAGTTTTGTGTGTGTGGGTCAGGACTGTTCCATTGTCTGTCAAATCTGCAGTAGAACTCATTCAGGTTGTTTGCCAGTCTGAGGTCATTCATAGAGTGGGGGGATTTGGTTTCATAGTTTGTGATCTCCCATAGTCCCCTCCTGATGAGGAGTCGTTGGCTGAGAATTGGTATTCTAGCTTTGCAGAGTACTGTCGTTTGGCCTCCTTAATCACCTTGCCAAATGTGTACTTAGCCAGTCTACACCTATCCTGTCCCCACTCTTGAAAGCCCTCTCCTCCAAAAGAAGCCTGCTGTGAACCAGGGTTTGTCATTGTTATAACTAACCCTGGTGCGTGTTGGAATACACCTGTCCTCAAAGAAGCTGATGTATGAAGTCACAACATCTGTGTTTTCGTCCAGGCTGTTGGAAGCAGTTCTAAAATGTCCCAGTCTGTTATCCATGCGCTCCCTCCACTGCTTCTCTGCTGCTCCAATTCTAGAGCTCCACACAACAGGTTATTGAAAAGGCTGTCAGACACACGGTGGGTGAGAAAAGATGCTCTGAGATCCCTGAAGAAGGACCTTTCTGCCATGTAGAAGCTTCAGAACATGGCTGTGGAGTGTGTGTGGTTGATAGCTGGTTTGCAGCCTCACCTGGCCTGAGTCGGACTGATTAGACTCTGGGGCTGGGTGGCTGCGCACCTGTGGTGCATGACCAATCATGGCATCCAGGATAAACCAGCTATCACCACACACACAGAGCTCGGTCATGGCAGCATGTAACATCTGCTTGGCTTGTACCATCTTCTCTTTTCTTTATACTATTACTACCTGTGTCCTGTGTTGGAGGAGCCCAGAAAAGCCACTTAAGTGGTGTGTGGCAGGGGTCTACTGCCACAATGGCTGATAGTGATCTACCAGACCCTGCAGCATCTGGTCCCGGATGCTCTTGCCTAGCATAGATTATGAATTTATTCTACGCATGGAGATTGCCATACCCATCTTCAATGAAACTGCCATTATATCTGCTTCACTTCAGAGAAAAGAAAGACCTTGATTTGTCAGCATCATAAACCATTGTGGAGGGTGTTATACAAAGAGTAAAAGCAATGAGGAAGGATGAAGAGTTCAAGATGAAGAGTCCTTTTTTCAAAAGCAAAAGGGCAAGCAGAGGCAGCAGGCATTGAGGTTCCAGATGAAATGCCTGGACAAGCCAGATGTCGCTATACTTATACCTTTGTACCTCAAAGGTATAAGTATAACTCCCAATCTGCTACAAAAGACTACCAAGCCCAAAACTTGGAGGAGCACTACCGGGGAAAGGTGTTACTTTTCTTGATATACTCTCCCAGGAGCTACACCGGAGATACAAGGGGAAAGATGACACGCCAACTGGGTCAATCCTATCAGGTCTTCACTGCCTTACCATCTCAAGTCACTAGAAGGATATGACAATTGACAGAGTTGCCCTATCTGTCAGAGATCTGCGCCAGTTGTATGATGTGGAGGAAAACAATGTCACAGAATTTAAGGTATTCCACTCATCATATGCTCCCCCATCCAGCAATGTCAAAACTGTGCTAAGGTGCCCTAGAGACAACGATGTGGAATCAGATTTCCCTAATCTGACCATGCTCCTCAAAACATATGCTACAATCCCAGTGACAACTGCTTTAGTAGCGCGATCATTCTCTAAACTGATTTTCTGCTGCAGTCAATTGAGAAGGATATCCCAGTTGACCAAAATGATGTCATTGACATTATCACATCTGTGTGTGTTTGTAAAACAAATGTTAATAGTTCCCTCTGTATTTTACTTCAGAGGTGTTTGTGAAATAAACATTTTAAAGGTTAGGTCCCTGTGTGTTTTTGTCATAGAGGTGTGGTTGTACTTAATCTGGATCGCCGTCGTGTAGTAAGTGCCCTTTTTATTTTTTCACCCCTGCTCTTCAAACTTCCTGAGTCCGCCACTGTCATAGGCCAATGCATTCATCTATTCGTCTACCTCAGTGTAGAGTAATAACAACTTACGGTTCGGCAGATCGACCGAAACAACCCTGTTTTTTTCCTATCACTCACATGCACATTATCTCATGAGAAAGACACAGTGAAACAAATCACCACAGCAATGAATCATTCATTGATGATATAGGCCTAGTGCAGTGCCCGTTGAAAATGTGCCGGTTCGGAACGGGCCGATAGCTCGGCCTCCGGTATTGCTGCTTGAAGCATTTTCGAGAACCACTCATCCAAACAACTTCACACTCGACACTGCACTTCCTTATTTCCTCAGCAAAACACCCACTAAATGTGAGGTCGATCGGGTGAATGGTTGTCGAGAAAATCAAAGGACATACATACATACATACAACTAAAAATATATGTAACTTTACCCGAAGCGTGTCCTAAAGCAGCATGTCAGCATCGTGTACAATTTGAGGACACAGCATTTTTGGTATTAACATTAGATTAATGTTAGCTTTGTATAGCCAGACAGACCTATCTCCACAGTTTGTTTCTGGAGAAAGGTCTGGCTGAACCCACTATCATTCTGGTATACGGGGAAAACACTCCCGACCAAACACAATTGTCTTGGGTGGTGCAAAAATACGGTTGCAACCAAACTACCCAGCTGCAATACTTAAGTCACCAAAAGACAGACCTGCAAATGAGTATTTTATAATAACTTTCTACAACCAGGATGCAGTGACCATGCCCTTGCAAAATGGTGTCGGGGGGGCTTGTATTAGTGGAATATTTGCACATGGGGAGGCAAGCCCTGGCAAAATGGCTAAATCCCTGCAAAAGAAAAACGCCACATAAAACAGTAAAAGACTTATATTGTCTTGTGAGTCTAGAGTCATGAGACTAGATTAATATTGAAAATTGTATTTGTTCATAGTGTAGGCCTATACATATCGCCTATACACACACAAACTCAAACACAATACTTCGGCAAATATGCACAATATGCCATTTATTTTATTCATTAATCATGCCAATTTATTCCCACAGGTTTTAACTGCTTCATGACAGTTCACAATGCATTTTCCTTACATGAAATGAAATAAATAAATCCAACTACATTGGTACTAAAAACATGTAGCTGAAATTAAAAAAAGGCTCTGCATCACCTCCTTACTCCCCCTTTCTGCTCCACTCCTCGACCTCTGGCTCTGCACCCCCTCCCCGGGCACCCCTACTCCTCCACTCCTCCGGCTCTGCACCAACTCCTGGACTAGCATTCAACTCCTACCGGGTCAAGTGGGACCTGAAGAGACGAAAACTGAGCAAGGCTTCTAGTCCTGATGGTATCAGCCCAAGATTCAACATGAACCTGCACCTGTGCTGTGGAAGACAACTTGCCTGGTCCAAGTGCCCAAGAAGCCACACCGAACCACTTCTAATGACTTTAGACCGGTTGCACTTACCTCCCACATCATGAAGACAATGGAAAGGCTAGTCCTAAGGTGACTCAGACCCAGAACGTAGAGGATGCAAACATCTACCTACTACATTGGGCCTCCTCCAACCAGGATGAAGCAGGAAGCAAGTCAAAGCAAGTTCTTTGTCTTCTGAAGTGCTTTTAATGCAGTACAGCCCCTGCTTCTGGGGGACAATGCCGGTGGGGGCACCTTTGGTCTTCTGGCTGACTGACTAACTGACTGGAAGAGAGTTTTCCTGTCCCCTTTCCTCAGACTTCCGGTTCAACTCTGGGATCTGAAGTTCTCAGAAGATTCTGCAATTGTGGTGTGTATCAGGCCTTGTGAGGGTCTTTGTAGCATGGTGTGAGCTGAATCATCTGTAGCTTAATGTCACAAAGACAAAGGAGATAGTCGTGAACGTAAGGAGGAACTAGGACACAGCCAACCTGTCTGCATCCAGGGGATGGTTGTGGAGACGGTTGAGTCCTACAAGTACCTTTTACCGAGTTCAGCTGGACAACAGGGTGGAGTGGGCAGGCAACACAGAGGCCATATTCAAGAAGGGCCAAAGTCGACTTTATTTTCTAAAGAGGCTCAGGTCCTTTGCTGCATGCCTTCTAGCAGTCTGTGGTGCCCAGTGCTATCTTCTTTGCCGTGGTGTGCTGGGGAGCCAATGTCCAGTCTGTGGATGCTAGCCACATTAATAAACTTATCACGAAGGCTGGCTGTGTTGTGGGAAGAGACCATGGCCCCTCGGAGGGGGTGGTGGAGAGAAGGACATTCATAGAACTACAGGCTATCATGTCCAATGACTCCCTCCTGCATGCCATGGTCATGGAGAGCAGCCTCAGCCAGAGACTGATTCCTCCAAGCTGTAGCAGAGAACGTTACAGGAAGTCTTTCCTGGCAGTGTCTATCAGGGTCTCTCCTCCAGAGGCAGAAAGGTGTTTTCATAATCCCCCACCCCCATCCCCATCTGAATTCCATCGCTAGTAATTTTGTAATGTAACACCACAACAGAGATAGGCTCTCTGTAGTGATGTCACAACAATTCATAAATGATTCCACTGTAATTTAGGAAGGATGATGACGAAGATACAGAGAGTGAGTGCTTAACAACGAATGTGGACACTAGATGGCATTTTTTAAATGCAACAAGCTACTGTGGATAACCCCCATAGTAGAATATGTGGGTTACCATGCAAGACAATGTTAAAGGAGCAGTAGGCAAGACTTAGAAGAAATTCCACTACCCGACTACCTCCCACCAAACGATGTCCAATCATGCATGCATGCAATAATGCAATCAAGAATGTTCCTGATTGGTAGCTACAAAACTAGCCCTGGTTGTTTTTTGGCCTGTGGGTTGAACATTTTTTGACAGCCTACTACAGTCACAAGGCACTTGTAGAATTTAGTTATTTTTTGCAGAACATTGGATTTACAGATAGCTGCTGGAATGTAATGAGTAATTTGATAATTTTGACTTAATTATTTTACAAAAACATTGCCTATTGCTCCTTTAAGGCAAATATCAGCGTGTTTTTGTAAACATGACTCTCAGGCACCCCTTCATTAAAGTGCTTCATTGAAATGTTCAATGTACATTCAGATTATGACAAGAAAGAACATTTATTAAATTATCCTTTGCTCCAAAGAGATCACAAATGTTTGGCAGAACTTATCTCTAGGTTAATTTATCCTGCATAATCTTTATGTATGCCATCTAGTTTTATCAAGGATATTGATAAGATGACTTAGAATTATATTTTAATTTGCTTCACTTGGCATATACATAAACACATTACATAAAGAAGAAAAAGACATTAAAAACATTACAAAAATAGTATATAAATACAATAAAGGTGTGCTGAACACTATAGATTTTGATTCAATGAAGCACATTGGAGCAAATGGAAATACTTTTTGTTTTAAAAAGTTAGTGGAATGGAATTTCTTCTCACATGTGACTACAAGCTACCTGTAAAACCCACCCACCAAGAGATCCTTCACTATTGGAAATGAATGTACAACACAACTTCACACCCCATGCCCACAACATACCAATTTGGAACAACAGATGGATCTGCTCCTTGTATGTAGGGCACGGGTAGTTTTTTTCCACTAATTTAGACTACCCATGCCCTGGTACATAAAAGTAACAGACAGATTAGTCTTATGAGTGACACCTGTCTTTATCCTACGATGACACCTCTGTGAAAAGGGTGTATTCATAAATCTAGAGGAAATGGCCATTAATAAATCAAATCTTTGGTAAAAGGTGCCTTCACCTCTTTCCTATATCGCTCTTATTTAATTTTGTTTTCTTCTTTCTTTTAATGACTCTCTCTTCCTCCCCCTTTTCAACTGTGATCAGGGACTGCTGTGTTGGTGGCCAGTTGGAGGCGACTTCCTGTTGAAGATGAGAAGCAGCGGTCAGAAGTGTCATACACACTGCCAGGGTGAATAAACACGCACCCACACACACACACACACACAAGCTCTTTCGTTTGTCTCTTATCTGCTCACTGTGAGATACAAACTCACATCCTACAGATTAACCATGTCATTTTTACTTATCTCGGCTACAGAAGCATACACTTAAAATAGAAATAGGCGAATGTATCACCAAAATGAATGAACAGTCGTGTTCATACTTATATTTACAAATAATGTTATGAGCTACACCTGTGTTCCTACTGTGAAAAGGGCCCATAGATCAGTGTTATTATATTTCCTGTACGCTTGACTGGCTGCTTATGAGTGCACACACCCATACACCCCAGACAAAGGATAGAGTTACTTCAACAAAAACAAACTGACACACACACTGACGCACAAACTTTAGCTACATATCTGAGCTCAACAACCCTTAAACTCAATAAACCTTATAATAGCTCTCTCTCAGCCAAACCAAACATATCCACAATATTTTAGGCCTCAATTTAAATCTTTATTGACTTTTATGTAATTTTTTTTATGAAGTATTGCAACTCCAAACCTGTTTCTCCTACACTGTATGTATCTGCTGTATAAAAGGATTTTGAACACAATTTGAGCGGAAATACTATCAACCATCAACAAGTCACAATTCAGTGTGTATTTCTCTTGGAAGTCATAGTTTATTTTTTACAGAGGTAGGTCACTTATTAAATGTTTTGTCAACCATATGAAAGCAACTTGGAAGAGCAGACGTCACATTTCCTCTTCCAAGTTGAGCCCACTCATTCTATATCCTGTTTTCCCTTTTAACGTTTTGTTTTGTCAAGTGACAGCGTCTGAATTACAGTCTCTACATTCATCCACCATGTACCGAATCAGCCATTATAAGAGTTAGACATTTTACAAATCCTATATGTTAATTCAAGACAAGTTAATTATGTCATCCATGGTGGGCCTGGGTTTCTGTGGTTATTGGTTGCTTGGCAATTTGAATCCAGCCAGAAACCACTGACTGTGATTTATATGGGGGTGTGGTGTGCTTGGTGGGCCATACTGTAGTGATCTGCGCATCTGTCTGGACATTTGAGCTAAGGTTGGTGTCACTAATGCATGGTAAATGGACTGCATTAATAAAGCGCTTTTCTAGCCTGTGGCCACAGAAAGTGCTTTAAAATTAGTGGCTCACTGTGGTGTTTAGTAATATTTGTAAAATAAAATAACTAGCCGGAGAGCTTCTCTATGCTTCAGTCCACGCGCTTTATTCACACTTCTTCAACTCACTTACAGCAACCACATCTGCAATGCAACACACATTCCTGCAGCGCCCCCTATGTTCACATCTGCATTATAGCACGACACAACATTTCCCCTTTCCTTGAAGGAATTACTTTCACAGACTGATTAAATGAAGCAATTTTTTTCAACAGCATTCTGTAACAATAACAAATATTAACTGCCGTAAGTATCTGAATAGCAGAATATATGAAACTTAAGAATCACAGAATCTTCCACCAGGATATGTAAGATTAAACAAATGTACATTCACCTTTTTCTTTTGTGTTCACCTCGTGATTTTTAACTAAACTTTATGCACTGTATGAAATGTCAAACCACTTGCAAACATAACATTTTTTTTAACTCAGTTCTTAGCATCACATGAATTAACGGTATTTTGCATCAGTCATTACTGTATCAACATTTCTATTTTTTTCATATTTCAAAGGAACAGTATCAGAACATTTTTCTTTTTCTAAGGACCCATATACAGTATATCAGTGCTTCAATCGTATACTCCTTTATCTAATACAACCTGTTAACCATCGGGGTGAATTTCTTGTTCTCTGGCTCCGCCTAGCTCTTGGGCATTAGGCTGTACACCCTCAGGCGCAATGAGCCCATCAGAAGTAGTGTCATGGTCTATACCAGGGGAGGTCAGAACTCCTTTGGGGAAGAATGCTAGCTTGGATGCATTCCATTTCCGACCATCGCTGAGCAGGTAAGTGTTAGGTCCTACTTTCTTGATGACAGTCCGGGGTTCTGTGAATCTGGATGATCCCTTTGGAACATGTTCAGGTCTCCGGAAACGCACACTGTCATTTACTTGGAACATAGGTACTTTTGCACCAAACTTTCTGTCTGTGTACTCTTTGCTCTTTTGTTGCTTTTGTTTTACTGTCTCTTCCACTTGTGTGTGTGTCTTGATGTTGTGTGAGACAGGGAGTACATGTAGTTTTGTGCGCATCTTTCTGTGTCTCAGCAACTCAAATGGTGTAGCTCCTGTTGTAGCATGTTGTGTGGCACGATAGTTCTGTAAGAACTCTGTTACAGTTTGTTTCCATGGTCTGTGCATTTTGTCAGCCATCTGTAAGCACTCTTTAAGCACTCTGTTGAACCTCTCGATGGCTCCATTAGCTCTCAGATAATATACACTAGAGCGCAGGTGCTTTATCTCTCTCTCCCTCAGAAAATTGGCAAATGCATGGGAGGTGAACTGACAACCATTGTCAGAAACTAGGTAGGAAGGATTTCCCTCATGGCTAAACACAGTGGTCAAAAACTGAATAACAACTTCAGCAGTGACAGTAGGGGCAAAGGCTACCTCAGGCCACTTACTATAGTAATCAATCAGAGTAATGGCAAAGCGACAGTCCCATGTAGCATGGTCGAAAGGACCTGTAACGTCAATCCCTACTTTTTCCCATGGTCCATCTGGAAGATCCACAGGTATGAGTGGTGCAGGTGCAGTTTTTGCAGTCTTATCATTGTACTGGCATGACACACATGAAGCTATCATATTGTGTATATAATTGTCCATTTGTGGCCACCAGTATAGCTCACGAAGTCTCTGCTTTGTACGTACCAGTCCTTGGTGTCCTTCATGTGCCAGGTCTATCACTCTGGATCTGAGTGAAACAGGAACAACCAAGCGGTCTGTGCCCCTCATGATGAGTGAGTCTTCAACAGCCAGTTCATCTCTCACATTGAAGTATGGAGCAAGTTCAGGTGTCATGTTCTTCCGGCATTTGGGCCAGCCTGTCTGTATCTGACGTCTCAGCTGTGCCAGTTCAGGGCATGTGTCACAGGCTGCAGTGAATTCTGGCAAGGAAACAGCATGTAAAGACTTGTGAAAGACAGCAGCGACCATGTCTGGTACCTCAGACGCATCTCCTGTAGTGGGAAGTGGAAGCCTGGAAAGTCAGCTGTCACATTCAGTTTGCCTGGACGGTAAGTGACATCATACGTAAAACAAAGCAATCTGGCTGACCATCTCGCAATTCTCAGTCCAGCACGACCAGTCCCTTTGGATGTGAGGAGAGATGTGAGTGCTTGGTGGTCAGTACGAAGCATGAAGTGACGTCCCCACAGGTAGGTTCTCCACTTCTCCACTGCCCAAACACATGCAAGAGCTTCACGTTCAACAGTAGAGTACTTTCTTTCAGCAGGGGAAAGAGTCCTGGAAGCAAAGGCAACAGTTCTCTCTGTGTTGTCTGGGTGGAGTTGAGTGAGTACAGCCCCCAGCCCATAGTCAGAAGCATCAGTGGTCACTTGAGTAGGTAGTTCAGGGTCATAAAGTGCCAGGGCAGGGCTCTCGACTATCAGTCTTTTAAGTTCAGCAAAACTGGACTCAGCCTCAGCAGTCCAGGTGAACTTCAGGTCAGTAGAGTCTTTGAGAGTGGCACGTAATGACTCAACAACAGTAGCGAAGTTAGGAATGAATTTACTGTACCACGATGCAAGACCAAGAAAAGATCTCAGGGAGCCTGTGTCATGTGGGGCAGGCGCATGAGCCACTGTGCTGACTCGATATTTGTCAGGGTGGAGTCCATCTTTGGATATGGTGTGTCCTAGGAAAGACAAAGATGACTGCTTGAACTTACATTTACGCATGTTCAACTTGAGTCCCGTCTCATTCAAGGCATGCAGCACCCTCTGCAGGTTGGCATCGTGATCCTGCTGAGTGATACCATAACATATAATGTCAGGAGGCCAGACAGTATGGTAGACATCATTTTTTGGAAGGCTGATGGAGCTGAAGCGAGGCCAAATGGAACACGACAGAACCGGAAAAGGCCTTTGTGTGTGATAAATGCAGTAATATCACGGCTATCTGGGTGGAGCAACATTTGGTGATATGCAGAGGCAAGGTCAATAGTGGAAAATACAGTAGCCCCCCGCAGATTGGTGAGTAGTTCGTCCATGTGTGGTAAGGTGTAGCAGTCACAGACCATTGTTTGGCTCTCTTAAGTCAACACACATACGAGGTTTTCCTCCACCTCGTCTCTGGGTGACAACGATGGGAGAGACCCATGGCGATGCATCAATTCGCTCGATGATGCCCCTGTCTTGTAGGTCTTTAAGCTCCTCAGTAACAGCCTGTCTCACTCAGTGCGTTTACATGACACTCAAGAAAGTCGACTTTTTGGCTTAACCCAACAATCAGTGCGTTTACATGACACTCAAGAAAGTCGACTTTTTGGCTTAACCCAACAATGATTGGATTACTAAGATGCATGTATACACCTTAATCAGGTTAAAATCGGTTCGAGTCGACCCTCTCATTATCAGGTTAAGACCCCTAGATTATGCGATCCATAGCCGACTAAGCCGTGCATGTAACCAGTCGGATTGGATTATCCGTTGAATTGCGTTCTGCGCATGCTCGAGATCTTTTCCCGGGGCCGTGAACCGGAAGTAGAAGGAGACGATAGTCTTGTTGTTGTTGTTGTTGTTGTTGTCGCCGTCGGCTAAGGGATAACGAGAAACGGCGATTTATTTAAAAAGGTGGCGCTATAAGAATTGTGTCCCGGCCGCGGGAGCGCGCATGGCATTCATTAAAGGTGGAAGCACGCGGACACTACGCTTCCATTTCAACCAAGGCTGAATTAAAAGTACATGTTTTTCTAAATGTGGGTCATCAACGAGGTTGTAAAGTAGTGACTTCGGGCACATCTGTCAAAATAAATGTTTTTTTCTCCCGACGTGTTTACGACCTTTATTCATTCATTCAGGGCTGTTCTGGTGGGAGAAATATGTTTTCAGTAGACAGCTGTCAACTAACTTTGGGTCGGCGATTTATTTAAAAAGCTGGCGCAGAAGATGGAGGAAGCCGGTGCCGTGCCTATAGGAGTGTATCTTCATCAACGTGCATTCAGTACACACTACGCTTCGATTTAACCCAAGGCTGAATTTAAAGTCCATGTTTTTCTAAATGTTGCTCATCAACGAGGTTGTAAAATAACTACGATCTTTATTCATTCATTGCGCGGCCGAACTGACGGCGGTATTCTCTGATATTATGAATCTTACAGACTGCGTCGGGTTCTCCGACTCTCTGGTACACAACAAGTAAAGACTCCTAGTCGGGTTTATCTCGCCCATGGGGAAAAGGAATTGGGGGAAATTAACTTTGGCTTTGACTCTCTGAAGTCCAGACTGAAACGCGACATGGAGGAGAAAGCGATGTTTCAGCAGACAGCTGTCAGTTCACTTCGGGTCCATATCGTTTCTCCGACGCTCCGCTGTTCCTCTCGGTCGTATGCGGACCGCTCCGCGGACGACCGAGTCGGCATACGACCGAGGGGAACAGTGGAGCGGCGGAGAAATGATTATCACCCGAAGTGAACTGACAGCTGTCTGCTGAAACAGAGTGTAAAAACACATCACATTCAGATAAGACCGTCAACCATGTTGCCTCCTAATATGAAACTTATCAACCGCTGGTAACAGGAATGTTCCTGCTGTTCATTTTGTGTATGGAGTCCATTTCAATGTCCAAATATGAGTTTGAGTCCATTTAGGGCAGGAACCCCAGATCAACTGTCCTCTCTCTAATGGACCCCCCTCCATTGTCTAAAAATGGATATGGCTCAGATAAACCAGCCTCAATTTCCTCATTGTCATCGCCCAAGTCACCTCTAATAATCAAATGGCACCTGTGTGTGTGTCCCAGGTGAAAACCCTCTGGTCCATCTAAGAATCATAACCTCAGCAATGGTCAGCATCATTGAGCAAAAACAAAACATCGTATATAAAAACAAGACAATGGACACCACATTATGAAGGTAAACTGAGCAACCCAAAAATTGACTGTATTAATTGTTACACCCCTACACTGTGTATCAGGTTATGACTCTACCACACTCCCATATCGTCGCTTGAGGCGGGAGAAAAGTCCCTGGACTGCTTAACAGTCCCCAGCGCTGGTTGACCTCTGGACTACTGTGGACGAGTGGTAGAGGAGATAACTTCTGATTTAAATGAAACTATCAGATAGGGCCGTATTATGCCCATCAACCATCTTATGCACAAATACTCATGAGGGGGTACCAGGGGTTCGGGGCTTCATGTGACGTGACTGAGCTGTTGGTCTGCTATTTGTCCTATAAAGCACAAAACACTCACACAAACAGTTAAAAGTATAAAACAAATACACAAAGAAAACAAAATCAACAGGAAACAAAAACAAATAACAGACATATATACATAGTTGACCTGATCTTCAACCGTCCTAATGTTCGCATTGCTTTCTTCGTTATGTTTCATTATGTCTATTATTATTATTATTATTATCATTAACATCATTATTATTATTACCACTACTATTATAAGGTAAACCCCTACATAACTCTATAATGCCTCCCTCCTTTGTTAGATCTCCTTATCTAAATTACCTCCTGCGGCTTTATCTCTGCTCTGTCCCTCTCTCTCTAGACCACATTTCTCTCTTTACCTTCTTTAACTTTCTTTAACTTTCTTACACTTTCCCTTCTTCTATCCTTCTGTCTACTTCCCTCTGTCTTTCTAAATAAATCCTCCTGTTATAAGAATTACCACTTACTGTCCCCATCTCATTGTGTCCTGTCCAACTTCCCTTTCCTCCTTTGTTAACCTTATAATTTCTTATCATTAATAAAAACAAAAAGAGGTGTTCGTGATCTTTCTTTGGAAGGGGCATGGAGGTCCCCTCCTTCTCTTAAGGTTAAAGGAAAGAATAAAACAAAGAGTTAATGTCAATTTTAACACCTTCCTATTACTGACAAGTTGATGCTTATGAATAATCAGTTTTTACACAACAACACTTTTTATCACAGTAATGACATCTGTTAACATAGTTATTTATAAATGTATATGTCTAGATAATAACATTAAACCAAATTATTGTATTGGGCTCCATTCTGCCTTCTCCCCTTGCATTCTAGGAGTGCACAACTTCATTCACACTTCATTCATTAACTTCATTTCCTTTGTCCCCATCACATGGTCAGTCGTCGGGGGAGGGGGGAAGTCTGGGTAGTCTGATGGGGGTAGGGGTGGTCGAGGGGTAGGGGGTTTTGGGGGCCATATGGCTGACAGAGATTTGTAATCTATGCTCCCTGCTGTGTTACCATAGCATAGAACTTATTTAAATGCGCACACTTTATATCCTCCACGTTAATATTGTGTATATATCCTACTATGTGTGTGCCCATATGTGGAAGTGCTCCAAATCCACTGGTATTGTGTACATATGTCTATGGTTTATATATATTAGTTTACTGTCTCTCCCTAGACCTAGCATAGCCATTAGCCTCCACCCTGGACCGTATGGCCGCACAGGAATGCTATCATCCCCCCTGGAGAACAATGAGCCATAAACAACCCCCCGTGGTGGGCTATCTTCAGTTCTAAATACCTAGCCTATCCGCTAGCCCCTCGGGATAGCTTGTGGCTAATAGCACAGAAATGCTACAAGGCTAAGGCTAAGCCACTTCCTCGTGTTTGCCTGGGGGTACTAGCACAGATATGCTACAAGACAAAGAAGGCTAAGCTACTGCCACATGTTTGCCTGGGGGTACTAACACAGATATGCTACAAGACAAAGAAGGCTAAGCTACTGCCACATGTTTGGAGTTAAGAGCATATTAGTACGGTTATCAAGCATTTAGCACATGCAGAATTATGCGGGTTATTGTTTTACATGCAAGTTAGCGCAGCTCTGTGTGGGGAACGTTATTATCGTCCCATTTTAGTTATCTCTTTGTTAGTAAAGTTCTATAACCACACGATCTCCTCACTCCACCTCCGTATTTACCACGTTATCATGTGGGTCACAACCTTTGACCATTTTGACAATAAAAACTCCCTATTATTAAAAGAATTCGGAGACTCAAACTCCTGGACTTGAACCACGGTCATTATTTGATAATCTGGGATTTAAACCACGATTATTAAATAATTTTTGAGACTTGATACTCGACTTGGACTTGAACCAATATTGGGGACTTGAACCCGCAGATACAATACTGATCACATGCTTGTTTTGTAATGGTCATATAATAACGACTAAATATTATCTAACTAATTCCAAAAGAGTTATGAGCGCCTGTTCATTTTTGTTTCGGCTTAACTGTAACGACTATGGACCAGAGAACCAAAGCTTTGCAACAACGTCCGCTAGTCACCTCTGTTACCTAATATTCTATAGATAACTATGCAGTTTTTAGCCGTAGCAAAAGGAAACTGCTTACCTGTTTAATAGCCGGCTTGTAACAGAGGCGACGAGTGGGTACACCGTCGCGTGGCGAAAGCTCTCTAGCCCGAAACAAAGCCTCTCCGTTCACCTCGAATCACGTCGGGAAGTCACCAGATTGTGGGGTTGTGTTCCGAGGGAAGGAGGCCGCCGACAACAGGAATCGCTTTTAACTCACTTTATTTGTTTAGGTTTAGTTATCTTAATCTACCAAGCATGTGGGGGAAGTAAATGTAAATGCCACGCGCGTGGAGAGATCGTCCGCGCGTCCCTCTGGAGGTCTGCCTGGACGATTCTGATCCTAACCGGATGTTTCCGCCGGATGCCTCTGGGCAGGAGGCGTGGCCTCCATGACGCACAATGGCTAGCGTTAAGCGCCGCCCCCAGTATATTGTTTGGCGCCATCATGTGTTGAGGTGCAGTTACTACAACTTGTATATTTATTTCTACTCCTGGCTATGTGCAGATATTTTACAGCCTGATGATACATGTTATTAATTCGCAACATATTACGCATTAAGCAAAACTCGTTTTTAGCTCTTGTAAATTTAATCTTAAGATCAACCCCGTTTATCAACAGTTTGTCTTGAAAAAACAAATCAGAGTGTATGGGGGCAATCATTTCTACTACGCGACCTCCTTCCGTATACCCCATTCTCTTGACAAGTCCTTCATTGTCCCCTTCGGCCGTCACATCTTCCATATGTCCTGCAGAATCCATGCAAAACAATCCAGATCCAAACTGTGTTTCCAAAGTATCCTTGCCATAATTTAGAAGACTCTCTTTAATGCATCGATAAGGATGTGTATTTGATGATTGTGTTATGAGTCTATCCCCCAGAGAAATGTCAACTTGTGAAAATAGTGTAGCTCCTGGGTGATTAATAAATCCCACTTCATCTCCCAGAACCAGATTCCCTCCATTAGCTTTGGTGATCTTGACGCGTGTCAATAGGTATGTATTGTTTAGATCCAGATAGTCTTTGCTACTCGCTGAAATAAAAAAATCCAACGGTGCAGAATCCGAGATAGCTTTAAGCGGCTGTATTTCCACATAGAAACTTTTTTCAATACTTGTTTGCGTTAAAGGTACCAGAAACAGATCCAACTCCGATTTTACACATTCTTTTGACATATCATGTAACAAAGTCATTCTTGCTAGAATATATCTTTGGCCCTTGTCTTTCTACGTTTAGTCGGCTTTCTTCGGTTTGCCTGTGTATTTCTCAGGGCCTTGGTGTCATGCTTCTTATTTAAAACTCTGCGACGCTTTTTGGGTTGGGAACTCCCCCTTTGTCCAGGAGGCCTTTTTATTGGATGGCGTGCCATCGTCAATATACCTGACCCGTTTTGCTGTCTGCTGCTGTGGTCCACAACTTTGGTAATAACGTCTGAAACAATGTTTTTAGCGGCCGTTTTCAGATGCGGGGCAGCGACCGTAAATCCTTTCTTGAGCAAAGGAAAAGCTAGTCTAAACAATCCACGGAAAATACCTCCATGACCCGCCCCATATTGTGAACTGAGACCGCTGTATCCCGGTAAATTCCCACCAGCTTGAGCCGTGTAGTACGCTGCGTATTTGTCCATGTTGTTGACGTGTGGTTGATACATGGTGGGTTCTTGTTTAAAAGTGGTGTTTGACCGGTCGAAAGTGTAGTTTTATTATTGTTTTCCCGTATGTAAAAGGTCCGACTTGAGCGATATCTCGATGCTGTCGATGTGCGTCTTACAGAGCCTGTGATAGTGTGGTCTGTCGTACGTCCTTGTCATTATTCGATTGTTTGCTCCAGCGATATGGACGATTCTTAAAAGGGGTACGTAGCTGTCCCCTACAGATTGATGTTCGACAATGTCAGTATAGACAAAAATGTTGTACATGCCCACTTCTACATCTGCAGGATGCGGTGCAGTGTAAAGCTCTATCGGTATTTCTTCATCATCTATGGTTTCAAATACTTCTCCGGGTGTGAACCCCAACATTTGAGCAAGTTTTCCTCGAAATGTTAACTCCATCTCGCTTATCGGTAAAACAGACACTCTATTTGTGATGGTATTATACTGAAGCCTGATGTGGTCCATACCGCCGGCAGTCAAGCATTTATTTATCTCTACTATTATCTGATGCATGGTTGAGTAGAATCCAGGTGTGACTGTTAGACAGGACCTTCTGTTTGTTTTTTTGTCAAACACAACAAATTCTGCATCTTGTCCATGTTTTAGGATACTGAATTTCTATTAAGCCCACTTCATAAGGTACATTACACTGTAAAGACCGAGGTAACTTGGTCCTAAAATTTGCTATGGTGTTGTCGGGATAAAATTATGTTGAAGAATTGCTAGGCAATGTTACGTAAAATCCCTCTCCGTCCATGTATGCAACTTGTTGGGACCTCGTTACGACCTCGTTAAATTTATCAGACCATCTGACCCATTTGACGAGCACCATATTCTGCCCCCGTCTTTTCTGTCTAGATAAGATCTTTTCTATTTTAAAAGTCTGGCTTTTATCGATAATAATTTTTTGTAGCTCTGGTCCATAAAATGTCCCCTCTAATATCTCTCCGTCATAATCCTTTAAAGTGTAAACTGGAGGTCTTCGCGGTACACATTCCGCCACAGTAAAATACTCGTCTGTATAATTCTGTTCGTAACCTTTTTTAAAAGAACCTCTCAATTTTGATATTCTCACTGTGTCACCGGGTTTATATTTAAAGTTAACCAAGTCTTTGTCCTCTTTTGGGTATAGATTGTTAAAAACAGTCTGCTCGTTTTCTTTTGTTACCTCAGAAGGGGCCATTTTAATGCTACGATGATAGCCGTGATTGTACGAACTGACTAAGTCTTGCAGAATGTCGACATAACGTCTGGAGTTGTTTGCTGTTAAATATCTCCACATTTTGGTTTTCAGAGTCCTGTTGAAACGCTCGACAATACATGCTTTAGTCTCGTTGGTTGTGGTAAAATTAGTGGTGGGCATAGATTAATTTGTTTAATCTAGATTAATCTCACTGTAATCTTGGAATTAATCTAGATTAATCTAGATTAAAATGGCTCATTTGAATTCTGTCGAAGGCATTCATAATATGTGTGTGCTACCTAAATAGGGGGGGGGAGGGGTGCGCGATTGTTGACCGGAGGGGGAGAGGTGCGCGGATTGTTGACGGGGGGGGGGGGGGGGGGCAGTTTGAACTCTGTCGAAGGCATTCATAATATGTGTGTGCTACCTAAATAATGACTAAAAATAAGTCTGCGCGCTGGGGGGGGGCGTAATGACACCGCGAATACGGACGTTTATCATCTTTTTTTTAAATATATATTTTTTAAGAGGCCCCTGATTGGCCGAGGCCCCTGATTGAAGACGTGCATTAAGGCGCCACTGCCCAGACCTACGACCGACGGGGGCGGGGGGGGGGGCGCCAGGCAGAGGACGCAGCCGTTCCGCAGCGCAGCCGTTCCGCGGCGCTTACCTTCCTTGGTGGAAATCCGGTATAGACCCAGCTCCCAACCCAACTTTGAGAATAGATTAACGCCGATAATTTTTTTATCGCGCGATAAGAGTCTCGCGTTATCGCAGCGCGTTAACGCCGATAACGGCCCACCACTAGGTAAAATGTAAAATTTTATATTCTTTGACTAATGCTTTAAATTCCCTGTTTAAGAATTCCGTCCCTTTATCCGTCTGTAATTTCCGAGGTTTTCTACCCTCATCTAGAATATCTTTAAACGCCTCTGTAACACATCTACCGCTTTTATTTTTCAGACAACGCACCCAAGCATATTTTGAAAACATATCGATACACGTTAATAAATAACGTACCCCATCATTTTCTGAGGAATAAGATGACATATCCACTAGATCTGCCTGGAACTGCCAATCTATTTTGTTTACTAAAATCCTATTTCTCTTAAAATGTATAGGTGCCATTTTGTGAAGAGTGTAAACATCTTGTTTTAAAAGCCAATTTTCTATATCAGAATCAGTGCAACGAATGCCTGTATTTTCAAACACTGCCTGTTTAAGCCTTTGTATACCGCCATATCCTCCTGCGTTCTTTGGGTCATATATCTTTTTCATAACTTTCTCCATCGCTGTCGTCATAAGAATGAACACTCATTGTCTGCGTTTAGAGATTTTTATTTCTGACACATCGGACAGGGTTCTTTCATGTAAAACAACCATACATATTTTAAGAAGAAGCATATTTTAAAAACTCAAAACAGGCATCAGGATTTTTACAAAGGAGTAATGTCACAATATCGTACATAACATTTTTAACATTCACATACTGTTTCCTGTTTAACATTGCAGCACATAAATCTATGCTATAGGTACAGAATGCGGCTACATTACCGCTGTGAAATTCGTCATTGTTTAAAGGAAAACATTTTAAAACGTTAGCAAGAATAGATTTTATGTAAAAGTCATTATCGTATGAAGTCAGTTTGTTTAAATCATTAACAAGAATGTATTTCACATCTACATATTTGTCAGCAATTGCATGCACCTTTGAATACCAGTCATCTGCCTGTTGTCTAACACAGTCTTTTTGTCTTTTAAATTCTGGACCCTTTACAGCTTTATCAACAGCATCACACAACAAGGTATTCAATTTGTACATAGTGTACTGCATCTTCACATAGTTTATCACACTAGAGATGTTCCCCATTTTCAAGGATGTTTTCCACTCCAAATCTTCAGAGATTCTTGAACCACAGTGTTCAGTTTCTCGCTCCCGCTCGTTAACTGTTTCAGTCTTGTATTGAGAAACGGTGTTGTCAGCCACTTCTTCAAAACATCTTCCACAATGTCTTGTGTGTTAGGCGATAGCAGCCCGAGACGATATAATACAAATGATTGCGCAGTTGCATAATTATCGTTAAAAATCTCCCTTTTAATTTCTTCCATATGCCCTTCAAGACAAAGTGAGGGGAGTACATCAAAGCATGAACGACGCCGTTCTCTGTACAGATCATCCAGATATATACAATATATAGAGTTTTTCACAGCTTTTTGCTGAAAAAATGCATGTAGATAGTAACCTATTATTACCTCTATAACTTCATAAGCGGTGGGTTTGTGTGACGTGTCGGTTTTAAAGTAGTCCAGATCAAGTTGTGCTTGATTGCTCACGTCCTCAGAGAAGTCCTCTTCAGGAGTAAGAAATGTTAGGTTTCTTTGACCCAACTCAGTGCCCAACTCGTCCACCCACGAGTAGTCATGGCGTTGATTTGTATTACAATTAGACCCCTCCGCATCAGACGACACATTACCTGCACAAACATATATGCTATGCATTATTATCACAATGCACTAGTATGTCTACATTCTTTACAATGTTTATATCAATGGGGACATTCATTTTCTTTATCATCATCATAATTCTCATTAAAAATCTTTGTTTTGAGGTTATCGTAGGACTTGTACACTTTATACCATCTGAACAAAGTATCAATCCGTTCAAAAATGTCTAACGTTTTCCCCCATTCGCTCCACTGCACGAGAAATCCGTTGGTAAACCACGTTTCCCATTCTTTGGTCGTAAGGGGCAGTTTGCCTTCATGCGGAGTACCCTTTCGGGCCTCGTGAATAACAGTGTTATCCATACAAAAAAATACGTATGATTCAGGATCGTAGACCTCCAAGTCTGTTTCCACACGATAGGTCTCTCCATATATTGATCCATTCCATTGAACAGCATACACTCCTTTCGAGTTGTTCAACTCTTTACAAATGTTGTTTCTGAAATGAGCCCAGTCTTCAGCATGAAATCGGATGTGTGGTGTTACTCCTTGCTGGAACATTTCATCAGCTTCTCTTGTGTAGAGGTAAACAGCGCCTTGATTGAACAAGTACCCCGAAACCCTACAGTCTGGCACATCCCACTCATACAAAGGGAACCATGCTTTCTGATCCAAAAAATGAGATACATGCATAGATGCCGACCTTTTCCTATTAGGAGCCATGATCAGTTGAGTGTCATCAATATTTATGCAACGTTTTGGAGTAGAGACATCAAAATGGGTACCTGCATTAGCCATGTGTAGATGGAATTCTTTTTGCATATCCTCCCAACTTTTGCAAGACCTTGATTTGCGAGTCTGTCCAGCCCAATAGTTCAGGGAGTTCTTCAGCTGCAGGATGTGCGCTAAAAAAAAGAATCCTGCGTCCGCTGCAAGAGGCCTGGGGCTGATTCCGGTTCTCCTTGCTGTTTTGGGGTTGTGTTTCATCAACTAAATGTGTCTCTTCTAAAACAAGAAAAAACAAAACAAGCAGAACCATTATTTAATTGCTTTTAATTACAGTGAATAAAGCATTAGATGGACAGGATAATACACATGTAAAACGAGAATGTAGATTCCTTACCTATGAAATGCGTGCTTTTTCTTGAATTGTTGTCAGAATCGGATCCCTTAGGAGATTCATTGGCCTTCAATGCTGTTTTGGATGCACTTAAAATTAGAAAGAAATACATCAAATAAAGACAGAATATGCCATAATAGAACACTAAAAGACAAAAAAAATAAGTTGTTTTTTGTTTGAAACTTACCAGACACGAGACATTTTCGCAGAATGTAGATGTGTTCAGTCGTACGACAGCGACAGCTAGCAAGGTCTTCACTAATGGTGAGCACGAGACTGACTGCTAAAAAGTTCTTGCTTGTATAGGAATCCCCACATTCGCACCATATGTCGTCATTCATGGGAAGTATCCTCTTTTTTATTTTTTGGTCGGATTAAAGAATGTTAACACCTTTTGCTGTCCTTGCATCCTGTTCCCGCACTCCTTGCATCCTGTTCCCGCATACAGCGACTTCTTTATTCGAATGTTAACACCTTTTGCTGTCCTTGCACCCTGTTCCTAACCTGACTCCGCCAGATGGAATGATTCGCGTTGGCTCAGCATTTCCAAATGGAATCGTTCCGTTGGAGAGCCTTTGGGAGGGGCGAAAATACTGGTTGCTGATTGGATAAACCATCTGCCTATGTTGGTGATTGACGGCCAAATCAACCAATCAGATCAACGAAGCGTATGATGTGATAACAGAGCGTCGAGGCAAGCTCATCAAGTAAACAAGTCGGGAGAAGGGCAAAAGCATATTTTCCTCAGAGAAAAGCCTCCAGTGCCGCTTTTTGCTCATATTTTAGAGAAGGAATACACTCTAATTCTGCTAAAACTTGCTCGATAGCTGCGCGCATCTCGATCACATCCGCGGAAGCCGCCATGTTGTTTAGACTGAAGAGTCGCTCCTCATTGCGTCACACCTCAAAACCAACGCTGATTGGACGATCATTTTCTGATCGGCTCCAAATTATCTCCGTCGTGCAATGCCAGTCTGAACTGTGAGTGGAATATCATGGAGCTCGCGAGATCAGGCTGGTCTCGCGAGGCTAACCTGTTCCCGCATACCGTGACTTCTTTTTAGATAACACAAAATTAAAGACAAAATTATCCTTTTTCCTGTTAAATAAATAAATGAAAACAAATTCTAAATCTAAAGCGTTGCGTGAGCGTTGCGTGATCTGCTGATCGCTGCCACTCTAGTCAATGAGAGCATTTCCACCGGGCGCGCTGCGGAACGTCTCAGCAGCGTCCCAGGAGCGTCGCGCCGCAGCCGTAACGCTATCATTACACAGCGTTCTATTTTTGACGCGAGCCGCTGCTGAAACGCGTCAATTTAAATAGAGCAGACCGACCGGGCAGGAAGTGAAATAGTAAAAGCCATAGAGCATCCGGTCAATTTTCTAAATAAAAACACCCTCCCGATCGAACATGGCCACAAATCGTTGTCGTTTATCACTGACTTTGTCTATAGGCTACAGCACAACACATTAGGACATAACAACAATAAACAACACTAAACACAATTAAACCAGACAAAAAAGTAAACATTTAATATATAGCCTACCAACTCATGGTAGAAGCACACAAATCTAGGAAAAAACGACCAAATCAACAGCAAATCAACTTCTGACAGACAAAGTAACCTTTTATTTGTTTGTTCTATTTTGACATCCACAAATTATCGCGTGGTCTCCTGATTCTCGCGTGGTCTTGTAGTTCTCGTGTGACGCCGCGAATCCAGCCGCTACACTGCTATTGAAAAAAATAAAGTTACCAAAAGGCCCAACGGTTACTTGGAGCCAGAAATATAACAAGGTCACATTTATAGATGCTCCCCCTCCCCTCACCGAGAATCTGTCATGCTCCCCCTCCCCTCACAGAGAATCCCGTGGTCAAGGAAGTAGCAGGCAATAACGCTACTCGTCTGGAACCAGGTGCATTAGCTAATTGGCGCTCGGCGACGTCGCAAAAGCACAATACTCCCGACGAAAGACGGGGGAGGCCGACCGAATAGGCCCTGCTATCTAACTTCAACTAGCTGAACTTGCCCTCTTTGACAATAAAGTATCCATAGCCCGCTCGTGATGTTATGTCCCTTTGCTGAACTCGTCTTTTGAACCAAAAAGTATCCATGTATCCGCTCATGACGTCATCCCCCTTGGCCGAACCTGTCTTTTAATCTATGCACGGACCTGAGACTCAGGGCTCACAATCAGCAGAACTTCTTATGAGGCGAAGCTCTTTGTGACACCAGCGCTGTATTTGCTATTATACGTATTTACCCGTTGACTTTTGATTACGTTTGATTAAGAATAAATCCACTCAGATTACTTCAGTTTATATCTCTTTATTTCTCCTTATTTTTTTAGATCTGATACCTATAGGGTCCGCGCCGTTGTAGCTTAGAATAGGCCCGAGTTTTTTCTCCCAACACTGCCATAACGCGTCCGGTGGAAATTGATGCAGGGCAGAGGACGCAGCCGTAACGCGACGCTGACGTCCCCGGTGGAAATCCGGGGTAAGAGTGTATTTCACCCCATTTTTCTGTTAAATAAATTAAACCCAAAACGACATCTCCACGTGTGTTGTGTTTTACTATCACCTCCCTTTGCATGCCCGCACGCGAAATTACGAATCCCACTATGGCCACGCCAAGCACCGCCCCACCCTGCTCCTGATTGGTTGAGCTGTGCTCTCGACTCTAAAACGTAATCTCTACTGCGCCCAGCAAGCTAGAAGATTGTTTAATCTCAACGACCACTCAGTTTACAAGTGTTGAAGATATAGTTAGGGTTAGGGTTAGGGTTAGCAGGCGCAGTAAACAATCTTCTAGCTTGCTGGGCGCAGTAGAGATGACGTTTTAGAGTCGAGAGCACAGCTCAACCAATCAGGAGCAGGGTGGGGCGGTGCTTGGCGTGGCCATAGTGGGATTCGTAATATCGCTGCCCGCACATGCCTTTAACACGCCCCCCTCGTTTATGACACTTCCTCTACACACACACACACACACGTACAACTGTATGCAACAACACATGCGCGTCACACCCGTACCCATGCACTCCGGACAAACGGTATCATAAGATTCCGTCTCGTTTATAACCCTTTAAGTTCTTGAGGATACAGGATACGCCAAACAATATTATGTTTAGCGTCATCACCACACACACACACACGTGCGCGCTGAACGCATGCGCTGGTCGCAATTTGCATTGCGCTGTGATGTTCACGGGAAAAAAAAAAAAAAAGAAGCATTTATGACCCCACGCGTGTAACACCCCGCCCACATGCACGATCACGCGCGTGCGCGCGGACACGCCCCACGCGCGTGCGCGTCAAAAAAGGTGTATCTTATATACTACTCGCGCAAGGGAACGTAAGGGAAGCACATTTGGAGAAGTTTTGGTTAAGTGTCTTGCTCAGGGACACTTTGACCACTAGGAGGACCCAGGAATTGAACCATCAACCTTGTGGTTGCCGGACAACCCGCTCTACCCCCTATCACCCAATACGTAATTGTGAAGGCATTGTCCTCATGGACCAATAGGGGAAAGGCAGAGGAAGCAATGGTGACTGGCACCTGCTGTAAGACCTGTAGCATTCCTCCCCACAACACATTCCCCAAGGTTCAAGGGTCAAAGGTGAAGCTACACTTGCTGTAGCTAGACGTTCCTCCCCACAACCATAGACATAATATACGTAGACACCTCATGACGTGCTGGAACTTAATCCAGCGTCGCCGCCATATTGGTTGGGTCTCCTCACTCTAGCATCGGAGTCAATGGAGAGCAAGCTATGCCAGTATTTTGTGCAGCTTACGGTTGCAATAACCGGCAGTATTGACACCAGATTGCGTGGGATTACCTTTCACAAGTAAGATTGAACAATAATTTATTATTATTTATTTTTTTTTTTAACTTTATTTTAGCATCCTGTATCATAACTAAATCTCTGCCGTTTGTAATAAACCAAAAATCCGGTAAAAATTCGGGGAGTTATGATTATTGTAGTTGGGGATACACCTTCCTCAGTAGAAATAAATGCACTGGGGGCGCACTGGGGACCCATCCAAGATGGCGGCCGCGCTGATACGTCAGCTCCAACAGGCAGCGTCAGTCTATGAGGCGTCTACGTATATTATGTCTATGCCCACAACCCGTTCCCCAAGGGTCAAAGGTGAAACTACACTTGCACGTTTACTTCCTGGTTTAGCCATGGCTGTCGCCAGAGAGCAAAGGCTAAGTGACTCGAGCTAGAAACATGCTCACCACAGACATACACACGCACGACACACTGCATGGTCACGTAGAGACAAAGACATACTGAATTGTTAAGTACACTCAAGACTTAAAATTAGAACCAGGCCTGTTCACACCCACAGACCCATTCACATGAGACAAAATAATGTGTTTTCAAATGATGTCTACATTGTCAAAGCATTGTGAGTTAATACATCTGGCCTGTCAATCACTGTAAGACTGCACAATGTTGCTATATTGGTGGAAGTTATGAACATAATATTTGTGTTCCAATACAATAGACAATAGACAGGCCTTGATAGCAAAAGTATTCCCCAGTAAAAGTGTTATGTTCATAACATTCTTATTATGACTGAGGTCGGTGTTTAGTGGCATTACAAGTCTTGAGCATGGTCGTTCTTCTAGGGCATACCAGTAGGTAGCAATTCATGAATATAATGATGACAGGTGGACTAGATAGAAATCATGAGACAGAAATGTCACACAAGTTTAACTGAAACACTAAGACAAAGGCTCAGATGTATATTCTGGTAAGGAAACAAAGTAGAGCTCAACGTTAATATTCTCTGAAATTTAATATTCTCAGGCTCACCTTGGTCATCTTACGTCAATCAACAAGTAGCTACTGTTTGTTAATATAGAATTATAATATATATATAAATCAGAATCGGTTGTTTTTCTACATTTTCCCGTAACACACACACACACACACACACACACACACACACACACACACACACACACACACACACACAAGGTGGCATGAAAGGTGGTTTTCCTGCTCCTGTAGGAGTCTTAACTCAAAGGCTATGTTTGAATTGGCTCACTTGTTCCCTCATTCCCTATTCCCTACATAGTGAATAGTACACTATTTAGGGAACAGGTTTAGGGGTATTTGGACACTAATTATGCAGTGAAAATCCATCCGTATATGTTCGAAGCATCAGCAAACAGCTTGCATGTTTGTTAGGAAGTTGATAGTCTCACAAATCAGACTTTAGATTAATAATCTAAAGTCTGATAGCAGACTCAGACTAGCTCAACACTGGGTGAACAAACATTTCACTTTCTTTGGCTTCATATTTGTTTGGAACACAAACTCGGCCAGCAATAGTAAACTTTTCCTGGTGGGAAGACAAGCTAAACCTCCTGTACCGACATCGACGTTCTTGGAAAAAGTGGTGTAAAGGTTTCAAATCAACACTGTGTAGACTGGCCACTGTAGAAATATACTTAAAAACTATATTTATTTAATATTGTATTAAAATCTCCTTCTGAAAGCTTCATCCACTCACTCAAATGAGTTTCTCTTCAGTAGAACATCTCCATAACAAAACAGGAAACAAGGCGTAACTCCACCGATTTGAGTTTTTAGTTCCCGGCCCAGGCTCTGTGCCGTCTCCCCCCCGAAGTTCTGGACAGCTTGATCCCAGATTAGGAAATAACATTTATACTACTAAAATCCACAAATCTGGTCATGTGGTTACTCTCCAATACCTTTGGCGTTCAGTCCTAGTGACTCTTGGTCTTCAGTTGTCTTGATTGTCACTATGCACGTCACTTAGCTCTATGAACATGTGGCCGGGTGGTCTATGGGTGTGCTCAGAAATAGCCAGCCAATTCACCTCCATGATTGCTTGTGTGAGCAGTTTGACAGAAGGCTGGCCACTGTCCTCTTCAGTGACCACTTTGTGGGAGACAGTGGTGGTGGTTTTGGCCAGAATCCCGTTGCTGTGGTGACGATAGCAACAGCAGTAGAGTCCCCTTAGGATGGGCTGAAGCAGGGCTGTGTTGAGGCCCTGGCGGACTCCCTCGCTCACCAAGCAGTAGAGTGCAGGGTCGGCCACGCAGTTCAAACTGGTCAGCAGCAGGGCCAGCTGGTAGTAGTTGAATATACCTGCAGAGTCAACACCCCTATTACTTCCCTGTGTCTCCTGAGTCAGATGTATGTCACCTGTTTTGATTACTAAGTGTGTTTACCTGTGTTTCTTCTTATTTCTAGTTAGTTTTTGCCCGTATATGTTTTTGTGTGTGTGTGTGTGTGTGTGTGTGTGTGTGGGTGTGCGCGCACGCACACGGCATGCACAGACAGTATGTGTGCCATGAATCCATACTTGCGATGAAGTTACAGTCTCTCTCCAGCAGGGTGCGCACTAACAGGAAGATGTGATAGGGGAAGAAGCAGACCAGGAAGATGAGGATTGTACTGCTGACTAGCTGTCTGATCCGGGCCTTCTGCTCTGGCTGCATTCCTACACTGTTCTCCACGGCACGTAGGACCCTCAGGTAGCTCAACTAGACACACACACACACACACACACACACACACGGACAGACACACGGAGGGACGGACGGGGAGAAACTGAGTATGTGATGGGGTTGGATTAAACACACAACTGAATTACTTTTTTACTGTGTCTGGCATTTATCCAATCATTAGGAACATCACATGCTACTTGTTTATTTTAATTTAAAGGCCTACACTTTTAGAATAGTAATCTTAGAAGTCGTAGTAGTAAGAGTTACGTAACAAATCAGACCAAACTACACTTTATTTTAATGTAAAGCAGTAACTAATATGCTGCATGATGCATATGTAAAAGTCTTATGTTTTACTAAAGCCGCACAGCACTAAACTGATTCTTAATCTGTGGGTGTCTACATAGCCTCTCGTTTTCCACTCATCTTCAGAGCCGGTTTATAATATTTTCTAGATTTTCTGTGCTGGTCAAATGTGTCAAACATTTTGGCCTGCTGCGAGATGGATTAAAACTGTGTGCTGAATGACGTAATGCAATGTGTTTACTTTTATAATCATAACAGAGGTAAACACCCACGGAAAGAATGAGGAGTGGGAGTAAGAAGCCGACGGTGAAGCGGTAGTAGTTGATGCTATACTCCCAGGGCTGGATGGGGTAGTGCTCGAAGCACAGCGATTGGTTTGTCCCATCCGGACTCACTTCCTTATGATGGAAGAAAACCACGCCCACTGCTAGCTCCTTCAGCCAGATGAAGAGGCTGGCAAGCCAGGCAGCGCGCATGGTGCGCAGAGAGGCAAACCTCCAAAACAGAATGAGATCAAATACAATGTTAAGATAGGAATTATCTTGTACTCATTTAAAACTACCATTTGACATTCTCAATATCCATCATGTTGACACATTATAATATACTGTATATTACATGAATATATTACAACAAAGAATGTATGCTATATTGTTTCATTCTGAATTAAACAATAAGAAGATATATGTTATGCATCATTATTGTGTTAAAGTCAAGAGGATAATATCCTGTCTGTCATTTTGCTGCAACAATGACTGCAGGGCTCAACAATAAGGCTTGCCGATTGTCCGGGGCAACTAAAATAACGAGGGCTAAATGATTACTAAAGTAATGAGGGCGTGAATGAGTGTTTTAGCAGCGGCAGAGGACAGGGAGGACCTGAGGCGGGCAATGTTCTTGAAGTGGAAGAAGGCAGTTTTTGTGACCTGGTTGACGTGGGGTATGAACGAGAGGGTGGGGTCAAGGATTATTCCAAGGTTGCAGACCTGGGTGGAGGGGGTCATAGTGGAGCCACCGATGGAGCCTCACTACCAACGAGGCAGGTAGTGAGGGTGGAGTGGGTGGCTGAGGTTTGGTATTGGAGGAGAGGTAGAGTTGGGTGTCATCAGCGTGGCAGTGGAAATGTAGGCCATGACGGTGGAGGATCTGACCAAGAATGTACAAGAAAAATAGGAGGGGACCGAGGACAGAACTCTGGGGGACTCCATGGGTGACTGGGGCGGTGGAGGATTTGCAGTTGTTGATGGAGATGTATTGATGTCTGTCAGAGAGATGAGAATTTAGCCAGGAGAGGGCGGTGCCGGTTACACCGAGGGAGTATTGAAGGCGTGAGAGGAGGATAGAATGGTTGATGGTATCAAAGGCGGCGCTGAGGTCAAAGAGGATGAGGATGGTGAGGAATCAGAGTCAGCAGAGAGAAGTATGTCATTGGTGATTTTCAATAACGTGGTTTCTGTGCTGTGTTTGGAGCGGAAGCCGGATTGGAAAGGTTCATAGAGGTTATTGGAGTCGAGGTTGGATTTAAGTTGAGAAGGCACTTGAGGATTTTGGACAGAAAGGGGAGGTTGGAGATGGGCCGGTAGTTGTTTGGGGTGTCAGGGTCGAGTCCAGGTTTCTTGAGTACGGGGGTGACAGAGGCGAGCTTGAGGGCAGGGGGGACGAGGCCAGTCGACAGGGAGGAGTTAATAACATTGGTGATGAGTGGGGAGAGTGTGGGGAGGCACGCCTTCACTAGAAAGGTGGGGAGGGGGTCGAGGGCACAGGTTGAGGACTTCATGGTCGTGACTATGGAGGATGAAGTTATTTCTGCTTTTTTACCCCCTAGAAGTATAAGGAGTGTGATGTGGCCCTCTCTCTCATTGCAGACAGGAACTGCTTTGTGGCACAACTGACATTTTGGAGAAAAACTGATAATTAATAAAACAATTTGTATAGGGGCAAGTAAAAATGTACTTTGGGCATGTACATTTCTAAACCACTTGCCCGACTGGGCAAGTGAAAAAAACATTAACATTGAACCCTGGAGTGGCAGTAGAGTTGGACCTAAAAAGCTCAGTAATTTAAATAGAAATTGCATTAGAATACATTAAATAAAAACATCATTGCATGTTATCCTTTTTAAACTAAACCATTACTATTACTATACAACTATTACTTTCTCATATTTTCAGCATCTAACCTAAAGGCCTTCAGAAGTTTAAAGACACCACCGAGGAGCTGAATGAGGAGGACACTGCTATTTGACACTATTTATTTCAGTCCAAAAAAACTGTTTAATTGTTTTGCCACAACTAAATGTATCAAAAAATACATGTAAAAAATGTAGCTATGCCATCAGTCTTTACGTTTAAATAGCCATGATACCATTGGATTATTTCTGTAGCAACCAATAGCAATACAGCACTGCAGTCAACCTGACTCACTGCTGTGTAAACTGTGAGGTGTGTGACAAAGATTGTCAGAAAATGTGTAACATTCATTTATGTTAGCAATTGAAGACTTTGGCCTTCCCCAAGGGTCAGTCCTTGGTCCACTGCTCTACATGCTATAAAAGTAGCAGACCCATTTTAGTGTCATGAGTAACACATGTTGTGAAAAGGGTCTATTAGAAGTACCTCAGAGGATGGACCACAGCCATGTAGCGATCCAGACTGATGCAACAGAGGAATCCGATGCTGATATAGATGTTCTCGTAGAGGAGGAAGCCACAGATCTGACATAGCCATTCCCTGTGACGCCAGTCATCGTCCTGAAACAAAACCACACTGAGATGATAATGCACAGAAATATAAAAGAGATTCAAAAAGTAATATATAGGTCAACACATAGGTCACAGGAACCTGGCTTGATATCTAGCTTGATGGAGAATGACGTATGAATCGTAGCTAAGAACGTGTAGATGAATAAAGAGATGGTGCAGTAAGGACAATGTCGTTACCTGGAAGAAATACTGCAGCCATAGGGGCAGCGAGGCAAGGTAGAGCAGGTCTGACACGGTGAGGTTAATTAAATACACACCCAGCTCATTCTTCTGCTTCAGCTGCCCCATGGCATGGTACAGAGAGTAGAGGTTGGAGGGAACACCTACCTGTTCCAACACACACACACACACACGTTAACAGGGCTGTATTCTAGCTTCTTACACTGCATTAATCATACATCAGTCATCATACACAACATCAAGACACAGACGTCACCAGACAGATTATTAGATTATAAGATTATTACAATGTGCAATAGTTACTGCAGCATGGTTATAGTGGATATATTATGCGAGTTTACACACACACAGGCTTACCAGTAGTACAATAATGTAGACGGAGGAGAAGAGGTACCAATGGATGTTATGGTTGATGGTGCAGTTCACGTCTGGAGACATGGTGACACACCATCAGACACATGCACACACATACACAATCATCAACCCACACTAGCTCACCAACGTGCGACACAAAGAACAGACACACAGTTACAGACACACATCTTCATGTGTCCTGGTTGGCTGTGTCCTGGTTGGCTGGCTGCTGTGTATCACTCTTCCCCAATAGGCTTCTCAGTAGCTCTGAAAAAGGTTGAGGATTAATTTATCAGGTCTGCATGTTAACAGTTAAAAGTAGTGTACTATACGATAAAGAGCTCCTTTCTTGTGTCCCCAAACAGATGTTCTTGGACTCACTAGAAACACCTTTCTAAAGTATATCCAACATCGAATCTTAAAAGATTGAGAGTCAAATCTGTGTTTCTGTAGCCCCAAACGTAACAAGCACATGCATTGACATTTTTTTAGGGCAGAATGTGGCTCACCAACACATTTACTGTTATGAACAAGGGTTGTGTTGACACTAGGCCTAAAAAAAGACAAAAGAACAACTCGTCTAAAGACGTTATTTGGCAGGATATTTGAAGTACAAGCTCTTAAAATTATAGACCAGCAGATAGAATAATAGATCTATATTACACGCTATTCTGTTATAAACAACAGCCTACAATGTGAGAAGATAAAGTGTACACAGGTATATTTGTTTGTGGAAGACACAAAATCAATGATAGGTGTGGGGAGATGAAAGTGAATCCATTATTCAGAATGTGGTTATTGGATGTAGGTCAATGTGGCTTGGCATTTAGGTGGGGCTTAAAAACATTATCAATAATATGAACATTACAAACATTATCAATAACATTAACATTACAAACATGATCACCTCCCAGTCTAGAAGCAGAGCTCAAGGGTGTGTGTGTGTGCGTGCATGTGTGAGCAATAGAACAGTCGTCCCTATAAACAAATAACATTGATGATCAATTATCCTTATGAGGGATAACATAAATAAGTAACCCTGTGGTTTGATATCCTAAGTCCTGTGGGCCCAAAGCTCTGTTGACACTAGCTGGTGATTGGTTACCCTAGTGGTAACCATGGCAATAGCAGCCATGTCATTTATCAGCCACCAACCAGGGTCCTTAACCATGAAAGGTGCTGTTCTTTGAAAGTTGTGATTGACCTGATCATTGGGAAATGATAAACAGCGGGGTTATCATAGATGCTGTTGTCAACACCATCTCCGACCTTGCTTAGCAACTGTTGTCCTTTCATTATAGACATTAGTTCACTAACAGCATTGTGTCACCACTAGCCTGTTGAATAACTTATGTTTACCAACAAGAATGATATTCCATTTTCCATTAACGTGTTTGTGTTTGTAAATCCAGCCCCCACCAGGCTGCTGTCACGACTCATTACCAGGCAATGCACACATTGTCCAAATCGGTTTCATGTCATGAAAGGAAAATAGGAATGGATTTGCAGCATTACAAGTCTTGCGTTGTACATGTGTAATGTGCTATACACCACAATACTACTTCTTACTATATTCTCCACACTCACAAATGTGCTGAAGATAACCACAGCCCCTATGCCTTTTCACCTGATCACTCTTGTTTATTTCTAATCCAATGAGCAAGTTTCACCAGATGCCTATACTACCAAGCAGGATGTGGTTTTCAGTGTCACAATTGTAGTTCACTTTTTACCGGGGCCATGGTAACTTATGCTGCACACTTAACCTGCTCCAGAGCTATGCAGGAAACATCTCATGGATGCACTGGAATGCATCCTCAGTGATGTATCCTGGGATCATTAGGTGTTTCGGGTCTCGCAACATCATACACCATCGCACAGGCGACCCAGCCGGGGTTGATCAAGTCCCGACTTGCATCCCAGTAGCAGTCCACGGATCTGCCCTCTTAATCCAAAGCCACCTTGTGGCCTTCTCTGCGCCTTCGCTCACAAATTGAATAGCCCTCTTCTTGGCTGCCCCTGTAACCCCCAAACGACTGAGGACTTTGCAAAGTGAACGCCCTGCAAAGCCTCTACAGCCGACTTCTATAGGCTCATAGCAGGTTCTCCAGCCTCTCTCCCTGCACTCCACCAGTTCCTGGTACTTAGCGCGTTTCCTCTCATTGGCTTCCTCGATATGCTCTTCCCAGGGCACCGTAAGTTCCAGAATGATCAGTTGTCTTAAAGCCTCAGAGGTAATGATCAAGTCTGGGCGGAGACTTGTTGTTGCAATGTGCTGGGAGAACCCAGGTTGACCTGCAGCTTCCAGTCAGAGGCAGTGTGGAGGAGGCCTGTTGTTAGTTGTGGGCGTGCCCGGGGTTTCTCTCCAGCTTTGATGAAGGGGACTGCCTTCTTTGGAGCATGATGGTGTTTGCTGGTGCTGATGGCTAAGCTCCCAGCAATTGCCTTAAGCACCTGGTCATGGCACCAATGATAGCGACCATCAGTCAGAGCCTTTGGGGAGCAGCTGAGGAGATGTTCTAGAAAGCCTCTTCCAGAGCAAAGAAGGCAGGAAGGTGTCTCGCTCTTCCCCCAGACGTGAAGGTTTGCTGGGTTTGGCAGGGCATCGTAGAAAGCTTGTACAAGGAAACGGACCCAATGGAAGTCTGCCTGCAAGATGTTTGTCCAGGTGATCCTGCGTTGCTGTGCACTCTCCCACCTTGTCCATGCTCCCTGCTGCTGGAGTCCCACTGCCCTGCTCACTCGCTCTTCCTCCACGCCTGCTCGGACCTCTTCCTGGAGTAGATGGTGTCTTTCCTTGCCATGGGCCTGGCTGACCGGGGTCTTCGGGAAGTAGCCCAAACCCGCTCCGCCTGTCGCCACAGTGCCCACCAGAGCCTTTTGTCTCAGGCGTGACTCTGCTGCCTCCAGTGCTTTCCCAGCCTTCCACTTTCTTCCTGTCCTCACCTAACCTAATGCTGGCTGATGACACCTTGCAGTCCCAGGAGTCCCTGTACTGTAGGGCTTCTCTGGTGCGTACCACCATGAATTCTTCAGTGAGGCCACTGAAGGGCAGCTGCAGGATGTTACTTATCCCATACAGTGCAGCGCTGGTGAGACTGCATGGAAGGCCCAGCCACTTCCAAAGAAAGCCACTGATCTTCCTTTCTAGTGACTCAACTGTTGTCATTGAGACTGCATAGACCAGCAGGGGCCACAGGTCTCGGGGCAGGATGTAATGCTGGTAGATCCAGGCTTTAAATCTACCAGGCAGACCGGACTTGTCAACCTTGGTGAGCCAAGCTCCAAGCTCTTTGGACTTCTGGATGGCGGCAGAGTCTTTCAGGCTGGAGTCAAAGAGCTTCCCCAAACTCTTGACAGGTTGCTCCGTGATGGTTGGAATGATAGTTCCTGAGATGGAAAAACGGAACTTGTCAATCACTTTCCCCTTCTTCAGCACCATGGACCTTGACATGGAGGGCTTGAAACTCCTGCCCAGGTGATGAGTCTCTCAAGTCCTTGTAGGATCCACCTGCACCCTGGGACCGATGTTGTTGTGATGGTTAGGTCGTCCATATAGGCTCTTATAGGGTGTCGTACACCTGACTTGGTTAGGGGCCCTCTGCATTCCACCTCGGTTGACTTGACTACCATGTTCATGGCAAAGGCGAAAAAAATAACAGAGATGGTACAGCCTGTTATTATTCCTTTCCCAATGCAATGCCAGTCTGATGTTTCTGACCCAGAAGTGACCCTCATCCTAAAAGTATTGTAGTAATCCAGTATAAGGTCCTTTATCTTACTGGGAACATGATGGAGGTGTAGAGCGAGCTCGACCAGTTTATGTGGTATGGACCCGTAGGTGTTGGCCAGGTCCAACCACAAGACAACTAGGTCACCTCTGTTTTCATGGGCCTCTGTGTAACTACACCAGTGTGTTCCAAGCAGCCAGGAGTTCCAGGGATCCCTCCCTTCTGTACTGAGGGGTCGATGTAGTTGTTCTTGAGGAGAAACTCTGTCAGTCTTCGTGAGACGATGCTGAAAAACACCTTCCTTTCAACACTCAGTAGTGAGATGGTCCGAAACTGGTTGATGTTTTTTGAGTTCTCCTCTTTGGGGATCCACACTCCCTCAGCACTCAGCTCCACTGGTCAGCAACTCTTCCCCTTCTCCAGATCACCTTCAAGATCTTCCACAGGTGCCGGAGAAGGTCTGGGCAGCGCTTGTAGACCAAATAGGGTACACCACTGGGACCTGGAGTAGATGCTGAGTGAGCTGCCTTGATGATCTCCTCAACCTCCATTAGGCTTGGCTCCCTCAGGTTGAACTCTGTTGTTGGGAGGGCAGGACTGATGAGAGCTTTGTTGGGTCCCAGCTCTTGCTCTCTTAGGGAATCGCTCACTGTATCCTGGAGGAAATAATTCACTTCCTCTATTGAGCACTCGAGCCGGGCCACTGCGCTTGTCCCAGAGCAGTTGTTTTGTGAAGCCAAAGGGATTGGCGATGAAGGCTGCTCGCTTCCTGGCTCTCTCTCTTCCCCATCTCCGGTGCCACTCTGCTCTGCAGAGGATCCTCAGCTTCTTCCGCAGGACGTTTTGCAGCTCTGCTAATGGTTGCTTCTCCTCGTCAGTAACTTCCTTGTACTGTTTTTTGAGGGTGCGAAGCTCCTGGCGCAGTTGATGTACCTTGGCGGCTCTTCGGTTCATGGTGTAGGAGATGGCCTTGCGAATCATCTGCATAATTATGGTAACTAAGATTATGTTTGCGTATGACATGAGAGAGTGGAAGCATGTAGAGATTGAACAGCAGTGGTCCAAGAATTGACCCTTGAGGTACCCCACATGTAATGTTCATTTTGTTGGAGTTGAATTCACCAATGGAGACATAAAACTGCCTATCATAAAGGTAGGTTCTGAACCAATTTAGAACTGGGCCAGACAAGCCAACCCACCTTTCAAGCCTTTCCAGTAAGATTTTGTGGTCAATGGTGTCAAACGCAGAGCTAAGATCAAGTAGAACAAGAATGGACATTTTTTTGGAGTCTGTGTTTATATGTAGATCATTTAAAACTTTAATAAGTGCCGTTTCTGTGCTATGGTGGGGACGAAAACCAGACTGATAAGTATCTAAAAGGCTATTGGATGCAAGATAATTCTTGAGCTGAATGTAAAATGTTTTTTGCTAAGGAATGGTAAGTTGGAGATGGGCCTGTAATTTGCAATGACACTTTGATCCAGATTGTTCTTTTTCAAGTGGTTTGATGACAGCTGTTTTTAGTGATGTGGGAAATATACCTGACTGAAGAGACCAGTTAATGATATGTAGAACCTTTGGTGCTAAGCAGCTAAAGACAATTTTGAAAAATGCAGTTAGGGAGGATCCAGGCAGCAGGTGGAGGACCTGAGCTGACCAACAATATTGTCAAGTTCTGTCAGATCTAAACAGTTAAAGTGAGACATGACACAGGTGGAGTTCCTGGAGAAAGGAAGGGCAAGTTCAGTTGTAGATGTGACGAATGTATAACCGCACATATGTATCAACAGACTGTAATATCCTCACATAGCCACTAGGGAATAGAAACAAATATATAAGCTGTATTAACCGCACCTGGCCACCAGATGGCAGCACACATAATACACTGGGGGCGGGCGCTCAACACTAGCCAATCGGAGCATATTATGCGTCATAGAGGCCACGCCTGCCCAGGTACTACCAAACCACACAAGCGAGGGGAAGGCAGAAACCCCAGGCCACGTATCTGGATAGATATCCGGCTAAGGGTCGCTCCACGCGCGTGAATTTTACAATTCCTCTCCATTTGCTTCATAGATAATAGACCTAAAGTTAAACAAATAAAGTGAGTTAAAAACGATCCTGTGTCGGCGGCCTTCTTCCTCAAAGAACAGCACAACATAGGTAGATTTTAGGGCACTAATGTGGGCACTAATGATTTGTCTAATAGTAATGATTTTGTTATTAAAGAAAAAAGCAAATTGATCACATTTTTCTGAAGGAATGGTGGATGGTGGGTTAACAAGTCTGTCAACAGTGGAGAAAAGCACTTTACTATTATTAATATTTTCATTGATGATTTTAGAAAAGAATGATTGTCTAGCTTGTTTGATTGCTTGGTTATATTCATTCAATTTGTCCTTATAAATGTCATTGTGAACCTGAAGTCTTGTTTTTCTCCACTGTCGCTCTGCCGGATGACACTTTCTCTTTAATTTTCTGATGTCCACTCCATTTCTCCAGGGAGCCTTTTGTTTTTTAACATATTTAGTTTTGAGTGGTGCAATTTTGTCAAATATACTCTGTATTTTTGAGTTGAAGTTGTCCACAAGGTCCCCAGTTGAAGATATCATGGACAATGACATCTCATTTACACTCTTTTGAAAGCTTTCAATAGTATTGTCATTAATTATGCATCTTTTGAGTAATCGAGAACTGTTACGTTGTACAGGGAAAGCAGACACATCAAAATAAATATAAAATAAGTGATCAGAAAAAGCTACATCCACAACAAGAGGCATTGTAATGTTAAGTCCTTTTGAGATGACAAGGTCAAGAGTATGTCCTTTATTGTGGGTGGGTCCACGGACATGTTGAGAGAGGTCAAATGCCTCCAGCAGACTAGTAAAGCTTATGGCATCTGGATCAGTTTCAATGTCAATGTGAATATTAAAGTCACCAGATATAATAAGACAGTCATAATCAGTGGAAACCTTAGATAATAGCAGAGAAAAATCTTCCAGAAATCCACATTTGGATTTTGGTGGACGGTAAACAGTTATTATTAAGACTGTAGATTTGCAATGTACTGACAAAGCAAGGTATTCAAATGATATGAATTCACCAAGGTGGACTTCCTTACAGCCATAAATGTCAGAGAAGACAGCAGCAATTCCACCACCTCTCCTATCAGTTCTAGTGGTATGGAAGAAATTGGAGTTTGGAGGCGCAGTCTCAATAAGTGTATCGGTTCCATTTTTATCCAGCCAGGTTTCAGTTAGTAGAGTGATGTCTAGACTGTGGGTACTAATAAGTTCATTTATTAAAAATGATATATTTGTAAGTGACCTGACATTTAATAGAGCCATTTTTATTTTTTGAGGTGCATTGCTGTGTGAGGGGCTGATAACTGGAGAGATACAGATAAGATTACTGAGGTTAGCTTAACTGGTGAGATCAGAAGTGCATTTCTTAGGCCTAAAGTTTGTGATAACAGGGATAGATGAGATTGTCACTGGACTGCTATAATGCTTGGAGTGTGGAATTACTGACCGTCAACCAGAGTGAGCCATGCAGGAGCGCAGGGTGAGTTAAATGTTCAGGGATAGGAGGCGAGATCCGATGATATTTGGGTGGAGACGGTCATTTTTGAAAGGGGAGACAAGCGCTTTGCCCCATGTTTACCCTCGCAGGCTACAGACCAGTGCTCCGGTTGACATGTAGTCGAACTCACCGGAGCCTTCACTCTACCCCCACCGACTAGTGACCGTGCCTCTGCCAGGACACAGCAGGGAGTGGAACTGGCCATTGCTCTGGGCCTTGCTCCCACGTGGACCCACGGATCATCAGGCTGTGCTGAGACATCCTCAGGTTCTGGAACTCCTGTGATGATGGAGCCGGTCCACAGAAGAGTGGGATCATTTACCGTTTCTGGAGTGGAGCAGTCAGGGGAGTGAGGTGGACTGGTCCCGGTCCGGTTTCCGCAGCCAGAGGAGCCCAGGGGCCTCATGTACGAAGGTTGCGTACGCACAAAAACGTGGCGTACGCAAAAAAAAAATGGCATTCCACGCTCACATTCAGATGTATGAAACGTGAAATGACCGTGGAAATGTGCGGTGCCTCACGTCAACTTCATGGCTGGCGTACGCACGTTTCTACAGCTATTATTCCTTTGGCGACACTTATAGGTGACGCTGGGAAACTGTTAATAATGTCAAAAACAATTAGTCGTCTGAGTGATGTGCACGTCAGAGACACACTTATGAACAATTACCGTGTTTGCAATTATACGGGTGGATATAAACGCACGCGCAATGTGATGAAGAAAATGGTATTACCGATGGCAGCGTTAGCGTTGTTAGAGGACCTTGCAAATGGTGCAATCCGACGTGAGCGAGTATTTAGGGAACGCGAGGATTTACTTGCAAACGATGACAATTGGCTCATAAGCCGATTTCGAATGTGCGACAAAGTATGCGGGAGTTATTAGCGTTACGGAATTTGCTCAAAAACAGCGCCACCTAGTGGTCTTCCAAGTGTGCGACATGAAAGTGACGCATAGAATATATTCCTCCGCTTCACCTCCACCTTCAGATCCGACCACTTCTTCTTCACCTGTGTGTGTGTGCGCTGCTCGGACCCCACGGCATGTACCGCCTCACACACACGCTCCCTCACTTTTTCTCTTCATATTGATCCCTGCTGACAGGGGACCAGAGAGAATCTTCCTCCGCGGCTCCACGTCATTACCACAATCTCCAACTCGGACTCTGTGAAATGTCTTTTCTTTAATTTGTTCATGCTTGTGTTACACCCATAGAGTGCAAGCTGACTCAAGGGTTGGCATATTTTAGAAAAGATGTTATTCTGAAAGAATCAATTAAACAAAAAGACAAGTGAATCGGCTGGTCTTCAGCGGCTTTACTGGTCCCGATTAACTGCCGACGGAAGAACGCAGCGCAGCCCACCGTTTATATAGCCGCGGGTGGTCTCGTGCCTTTAATAATAATAATAATAATAATAATAATGCTTAAAATTGAATGGGGGGTGTCTGTAAAAATGCCAAATAAAGTCCATACATATAAAATAACATTTAAGTAAGTGGCAATAATATATAAATATCCTCTGTGCCACACTTGCTTGTTTTATCTGATCGGATAGAGGTGAATCTCAGGTCCAGGGCCTATTTACATAGATTTGCATATTTAAATGGGGGCGTGGACAGGGAGGAGTTTGCCACATCTGAACGTGCGCTCAGTTCCACGTTGATCACGTTGTACGCAAAAATCCACGCAAAAATCCACGCAAGTCTTCGTACATGAGGCCCCAGGACTGCAAGGTGTTTTGCCTGGGCCGTGGCCACAGTGGAGAACTCCAAGATGAGCTTGTCTTTCTCCCTGAGCTCGGCTTTCAGACAAGCTTTTCTTCAACTTTGAAACAGTAAGGTGGCAAGATCCACACTCAGATAACTTTACTTTCAATTAGTCCGTAAAAAAGCTAAAAGCTTAAAATCCTCAAATAAAAGCGAGCGGCTAGCCTAGCTGCCAGGCTAAAAACAAACCTAGCTAAGCTAGCAGCAGTGCAATCATGCGATAAAAAATGGCATAAAGTGCGTGAAAGTGCTAAAAGTAGTGAGATTGTTTAAAACCAATCAAAAAACCACAGATAAAGCACTTAAAAACCATGAGGGGTTAAACTAGAGCATAAAAAGGGGGCGCTATGTGTCGGTGAGCAGTCGATTAGTCGACTAGTCGCTGGAAGCCAGAAGCGGAAGCTTGGAAGTGGAAGCGACCAACCTACTGGCAGGGCTGTGAGAGAGGCTATTACACATTTGCCTAAATAAAAAAAAAAGAACAGGCCTTTTTTTGTCTTCATTGTTTTATTATTTTTTTGTTCTCCTGTTCCGAGGAACAAAGAAAAATATTTTTTTTGTTTTTGATTACTTAAGTTGTATTTGTTTCAATGAGACTTTGTATAACAATATCCTAAAACAGAGGCTGATTAAAGCAGTAAAGACTCATAGCTAGATTGGAAAACCTAATTTAACTAGTAGATCAACGTTGTGTATTGTTGTGTATTGGCCGCTTAAGTTTGTCCCTTTTGTGATACTGCCACGCCCCCTTGTGTTACGTGCATACGTTACTGTAATCCTCAGTCCTGGTTTTACAACTAAATACATGCCCACATACAATTCTCCCTGGTCTCATGTTTCCTCATTATTAGTTGGTATACCAAATAGTAGAACGACTATATAACACGTACAAAGTAATCTGTGCGTAAACTAGGGGTGGGAGAAAAAAATCGATTCAGTTAAGTATCGCGATTTTTTGTTTGACGATTTTTAAATCGATTTTTTTGTTCAAAAATTGATTTTAGTTCCTCGATTTCCACCGGGGACATTAGCGCCACGGAACGGCTCCATCCTCTGCCCGGCATCCAGCCCCACCTGGTGCGTAATGGCAGCGTAGCGCTGTGAGGCGGCTGGATTCGCGGGATCACGCAAGAACTACAAGACCATGCGAGAATCAGGAGACCACGCGATACCACGCCGCTTACGTCCCCGGTGGAAATAGGCTGTACGCCTCATTTCCACCGGGGACGTAAGCGCCACGGAATGGCTGCGCCGTGGTCACCGGTGCTGATCGCTGCCACTCTAATCAATGAAACCATCCCCACCGGGCGCGCCGTGGAACATCTCAGCAGCGTCCATGCCGCAGCGCTATCATTCCGTAGCACTTCTATTTTTGACGGATTGCTGAATCGCGTCAAGCTCAACAGAGCAGATCGAGCCGGGCAGGAAGTGAAATAGTAAAAGCCATAGAGCATCCGGTCAATTTTCAAAATAAAAACACCCTCCCGATTGAACACGGCCACAAATCTTTGTTGTTTATAACTGAACTTTACCTGTATTAACTTTGTCTATAGGCTACAGCACAACACATTAGGACATAACAACAATAAACAACACTAAACACAATTAAACCAGACTGTGGGGGGGGACGTGCGACGTTTGACCTGCAGGGGGAGGCAGAGGACGGTTGGGAGCACGCCGGATCAGCTGGGGGGAGTGGACCTGGTTGCGGGCAGGTGCCGGCGATCAGGTCCAATCAGGGAAGTGTACTTATGTGTCTGCTTTGTGTTCCAGTAAGGAGAGGAGTTGTGTTTTGTGCACGAGCGAGGAGCGGAGGACGAGTAGTCCTAAGCGGGAACGGGAGTTGCATGAACATTGTGTTTGCACGGTCGAGGAGCGGAGGACGAGCAGTCCTGACCCGGATCGGCCTTTTTCATTTTGTGTTTTATACCCCAAGAGGGGTTATGTTATGTTGGGACTTCTGGAAGAGAATAAAAAAACCCGCTTCCCGCACAACGGTCTCTTGTGGTCGGCTCGGAACCCTTACGTGGGGCGAGCAGGCGACCATGGACCAATCCCCGTTGGGGAATATACTGGGACACCTGGCCCAGATGTCGGAGAGGCAGAGCCAGCTGCACCTCGCCCAGAACGAGGTGCTCTCGGAGCTGGCCCAGTCTCTGGCCGAGGACCGGACCATGCTCCGGGAGCTCATCAAATCCGGGGGAGGCGGCGAGGGACCCCGACCGGCCAACCCCCAGATCCACATCCCGAAGATGGGGGAGGCAGACGACGCCAAGGCCTTTCTGGAGACCTTCCAGAGGGTGGCCGAGGTCTCGGGGTGGCCTCACCAGGAGTGGGCACACCGTCTCCTACCTCTCCTGACCGGAGAGGCGCAGCGGGCCGCCCACAGTCTGCCAGGTGGGGCCCAGCGGGACTATGAGGCCATCACGAAAGCCATCCGGGACCGCCTGGGCCTGTACCCGGAGGAACACCGGCGGCGGTTCCGGGCGCTGGCATTCGGCGAGGGGGACCGGCCCTTCGTCTATGCCCAACAAATACGGGACCAGGCCAGGAGATGGCTGGTCCCAGACCAGAACACGGCGGAGGAAGTGGTGGACCAGGTGGTCCTCGAACGATTCATCGAGGGGCTGCCGGCGAGGACAGCCGCCTGGGTCCGCTACCACCGGCCCGAGAGCCTTGCCACTGCGGTCACCCTGGCGGAGAGCCACCTGCCGCCCCCAGGATCAAGTCAGCGACCGCCAGTGGCGGGCACACGGACGGGGGGGGCGGCCCCACGGCGGGACCGACCGACACCGACACCAAGGGCGAGATGGGGGGGGAGCGGTCCGGAGCGGGCACATGAGTCACTTCCCCCCCCCACTCCACAGACGGGCACTCAAACGGCAGGGGAAGGTTGCTGGCGGTGCGGGCGGCCTGGCCACTTCCGGCGGGAGTGCCCCATGATGGAGGTGGGCCAGGTCGTCCGCGTCACCGGTGCCCCGTCTCCTCCCCACGGTCCCGGTGAGGCGTACCGTATCCCGGTGAGGATACAGCGGGGTACGCACCAGGCGCTGTTGGACTCGGGCTGCATGCAGACCATGATCCACCAGCGTCTGGTGCGATCCGAGGCATTGGTGGAGGCGTCAAGCGTGTTGGTGAGATGTATACACGGGGATGTGCACGAGTATCCTTTGGTCCCTATCGAAATTCGTTGGGGGGGGGGAAAAGCATAGTGTTAAGGCGGCGGTTAGTTCGAGCCTCGCGCACCCCTTGATTCTTGGGTTGGATTGGGGAGGGTTTCCGCAGGCAGTTAGGGGGACTGTGGGGGTGCGGACACGACCGGTAGGGACATGTAAGTCATGTGCGGTATTCTGCGCCGAGGCGGGGGCGACCGACGCTGTTCAGGGATCGGGGGAGGCGGGGGAACCTCAACCCGAGGTCCCAGCGCCAACGTTCCCACCGGTGGAGGATTTCCCCCTCGAACAGTCTCGTGACGCCACCCTAAGCTCAGCCTACGACCAGGTGATAGCTATTGATGGGAGTAAGGTCCGGCCAGATGCAGCACTGACTTACCCACACTTTGTGGTGATTAGGGACAGACTTTATCGGGTGAGTCGTGACACCCAGAGTGAAGAGGTGATCACCCAGTTGCTGGTACCCAGGAGCCGTCGGGAAATGGTTTTCCAGGCGGCGCATTATAATCCCATGGCGGGCCATTTAGGATATGAGAAAACACTTAACCGGATAATGGCCCGGTTCTATTGGCCGGGGATTCGGGCGGAGGTGCGCAGGTGGTGTGCATCCTGCCCCGAGTGCCAATTGGTGAATCCCCCGGCCATCCCCAGGGCTCCCTTACGGCCCCTTCCCCTGGTGGAAGCCCCTTTTGATCGGGTCGGCATGGACATTATCGGGCCATTAGAACGTTCTGCACACGGGTATCGATTTGTGTTAGTCCTGATCGACTACGCAACCCGATACCCGGAAGCAATTCCGTTGCGCAACATCTCTGCGAAGAGTGTTGCGCAGGCGTTGTTTCACGTCATATCGCGGGTGGGAATCCCAAAGGAGATTCTCACTGACCAGGGCACCAATTTCATGTCACGCACGATTAGGGAACTTTACGGATTGTTGAAGGTCAAGGCCATTCGCACAAGCGTCTATCACCCAGCCACGGACGGCTTGTGTGAAAGGTTTAACCGGACGTTAAAGTCCATGATCCGTAAATTTGTACACGAGGATGCTCGGAATTGGCATCAATGGCTAGACCCTCTGTTGTTTGCAGTGCGGGAAGTGCCCCAGGCTTCCACAGGGTTTTCCCCATTCGAGTTGCTCTATGGGCGGAAGCCCAGGGGCGTCCTGGACCTCATTAAAGAAAACTGGGAGGAAGGGTCTAGTGACAGCAAAAACGAAATCCAGTACGTCATGGACTTGCGTGCAAAGCTTCACTCACTAGGGGTATTGTCACGTGAGCACTTGCACCGAGCCCAGGAGAGTCAGAGACGCCTGTATGACAGAGGGACTAGATTGCGCGATTTCACCCCTGGGGATAAGGTCCTTGTGCTGTTGCCCACCTCTAGCACCAAATTACTCGCAAAGTGGCAAGGGCCCTTTGTGGTCACACGGCGGGTCGGGGACGTGGATTACGAGGTAGAGCGCTCGGACAGGGGCGAAAGCAAACAGGTCTACCACATCAACCTCTTAAAGAGGTGGAACGATGTGGCCCCTGTAGCCTTTGCATCGATGGTACCGGAGAGAGAGGAGCTCGGGCCGGACGTCCCCAGCCCAGGCCCCACCCCTCCGGTCGGTCAGGGCGAGGGTCTTTCAGGGGGTCAGGCGCGGGACGTGGCCGACCTTCAACTCCGGTTCACTGAGGTCTTTTCGCCCCTGCCCGGTCGCACCTCGCTAATTACTCACAACATCGAGACGCAGCCCGGGTTAACGGTGCGGACACGCCCCTATAGGCTGCCCGTCCACAAACAAGATGTGGTGCGGCGCGAATTAAGAACCATGTTGGAGTTGGGCGTGGTTGAGGAGTCACACAGTGACTGGTGCAGCCCCGTCGTGCTGGTGGGGAAGCCGGACGGGTCTGTCCGGTTCTGTGTAGACTACCGGAGGGTGAATGCGGTTTCCAAGTTTGACGCCTACCCAATGCCTCGGATCGACGAGCTTGTGGACCGGCTTGGCATGGCCACCTTTTATACAACGCTGGACTGCACGAAGGGCTACTGGCAGATTCCGCTATCGCCAGCAGCCCGGGAAAAAACAGCCTTCTCCACTCCGCTCGGTCTGTATCAGTTTAAGGTGCTTCCGTTCGGGTTGTTCGGGGCCCCGGCCACGTTTCAGCGGCTGATGGACCGGGTGTTGCGGCCCCACGCCGCATATGCTGCTGCCTACATTGACGACATCGTCGTCTATAGTAGAACGTGGGAGCAGCATATGCGGCAGGTGGCGGCTGTTCTTCAGTCGCTGAGACGGGCGGGGCTCACGGCCAACCCGGCGAAGTGCGTGATCGGGCGGAGGGAGATCCAGTATCTGGGGTTCCACCTGGGGGAGGGGAAGGTCCGACCGCAGGTCACGAAGACCGCAGCGGTCGACGCCTCCCCTCGGCCCAGGACAAAAAAAGAGGTGAGACGGTTCTTGGGGCTGGCAGGTTACTATAGACAGTTCGTACCACACTTCTCGGACCTGGCCAGCCCCTTAACCGACCTCACCCGGAAGAGGGCCCCAGATACAGTTCAGTGGTCGGAGCCATGTCAGGTGTCGTTTGAGGCTATTAAAACAGCCCTCTGTGGAAAGTCGGTCCTGTGTGCTCCTAACTTTGATCTCCCGTTTTCCCTGCAGACGGACGCGTCGGATAGGGGGTTGGGTGCAGTCCTGACCCAGCAGGTGGAGGGGGTCGACCGGCCGGTGCTGTACCTGAGCAGGAAGCTCTCGGACCGGGAGGGTCGGTACAGCACCGTGGAGAAGGAGTGCCTAGCCATCCGATGGGGCGGTCGGCGCCCTCCGCTACTACCTGCTGGGGCGCGCGTTCACCCTCTACTCCGACCACGCCCCCCTCCAGTGGCTCCACCGTATGAAGGATGTCAACGCGAGGATCACCCGGTGGTATCTCGCGTTGCAGCCCTTCAACTTTCGGGTCGTACACAGGCCTGGGTCGCAGATGGCCGTGGCGGACTTCCTCTCCCGTCCCGGGGGGGGGGAGTAAGTTGGCGGCCGGAGGTGGCCCCGGCCTGTGTCGGGCGGTGGGGGTATGTGGGGGGGGACGTGCGACGTTTGACCTGCAGGGGGAGGCAGAGGACGGTTGGGAGCACGCCGGATCAGCTGGGGGGAGTGGACCTGGTTGCGGGCAGGTGCCGGCGATCAGGTCCAATCAGGGAAGTGTACTTATGTGTCTGCTTTGTGTTCCAGTAAGGAGAGGAGTTGTGTTTTGTGCACGAGCGAGGAGCGGAGGACGAGTAGTCCTAAGCGGGAACGGGAGTTGCATGAACATTGTGTTTGCACGGTCGAGGAGCGGAGGACGAGCAGTCCTGACCCGGATCGGCCTTTTTCATTTTGTGTTTTATACCCCAAGAGGGGTTATGTTATGTTGGGACTTCTGGAAGAGAATAAAAAAACCCGCTTCCCGCACAACGGTCTCTTGTGGTCGGCTCGGAACCCTTACACAGACAAAAAAAGAAAACATTTACTATATAGCCTTTGTGCTTCATGGTAGAAGCACAAAAATCTAGGAAAAATGACCAAATCAACAGCAAATCAACTTCTGACAGACAAAGCAACTGCAAGTCAACTTCGGAAAGGCAAAGTAACCTTTTATTTGTTTGTTGTTCTATTTTTGGAAAAAAATACTTTTATTTATTTTACCTCTTTTATACTGTATGCAGTTGAGGCTTGCCAGCTTCAGTCTTGAAAAGAGAGTGTAGTAGCAGTTAAAATTGTTAGATATTGCTGCTAAATAAATCTTAAAAACTGTGATGTGGATTTTTTTGGTTTGGTGTTTAAAAAAGCAAACAAAAAATCAGCAATATCGAACAATCGCAATTTAAATCGAATCGGCACCCAGAAAATCGTAAAAGAATTGAATCGGGAGAAGAGCATATCGTCCCAGCCCTAGCGTAAACCATGCGTACGCAGTTTTTTGACAAAACCACTCTAAACTTCAGGTCTATAGAGTGGTGCAGGCCTAAAACCCGGAACTTCTGTCACTTCTGGTTCCCTCGTCGCGAAGTCAATGGGTTTTTCGAAGGGGTTTTTGATTAGATACCTGAAATAAGGTCTGTGGTTAACACAATCTTAAGACATTGCCACATTTTGGTCTACGACATAAAATACATCAGTAAATACCCCACTCGTGAATTTTGAAGCTTTTACGTGTCTTAAAAAAACTTCTGCCGATTGCATTTACACTTCAAAAATCATAAAAGTAGTGTTCATTGGTAAAGATTATCTTGCTTAACAAAATGTGTGAGTATCGTAAACTTGTGTTTGCACAGAGCTTATTTTCTGTAATAATGCAAAATCCAATTGGCTTTGGCTTTTTGTCAAGGGAACCCAGGGTGAGGCTAACTTCCGGGTTGGCCTCAAAAATATGTCATCCCTGCACCACTCTATTGTCTTCTTGAGAACCGCCCTTCCTACCAGTTTGTGTAATGCTGTTAAAGTGAACAACACTGTCTCTTGACTAACGTTGCCAGTCCAGACAGTTCAAATTGAATGGATTCACTGTACAGAAGGAAAAAAATCCTCCTGACTCTATCCAAATCTAAATAGATTGCAGTGGTGGAATGGTTTCTGGGCTGGGGGCTACGGCCCTCAGGAGATTAAAATGGGTGCCCAAAATGATCACCGAACAGACAGAGGTGATCACACAGCAATCAAAGACTTATTTGAATAGGCAGATATCCCTGTTGCCAAGCCCATCTTGTTGAAGTGCTCTGCCGCTCATATTCATAGATTACCTGGATGTTGCTGCTATAGTAATCTCACGATGGCAGACAAGTTCAAATCTGGGTGAACGGGTTATTTCACTTTCTTTCGCTTCATATTTGTTTCGACCAATCATGTTGCTGGAGGCGTATGGAGGACTAAAAGTGCCAAAATTAAATAAATAAATACACCATTAAATAATTACTTAAATGTGTCATTAATTAATTAAAATTGGAATTAAATACTTAAATGTGTCATTAATTCATTAAAATACAGATTAATTTTATGTAAAAAAAACAACCATATATAATCATTTCACTATTTAATTAATTTACATTTACATTTCATGATTTACATTTACATTTCATGATCCTGTGTTGCAGTGCTTCATGAATTGTCAAACTGTCAAACTCGCCCATCAAAGTCAGTGGGTGGGGCTAACGCTAATCTAGTCTGATCCATTGCTTTGGTCTGAAGTAGAGTGCCTGGTTAGAGAAAATGGAGGATCTTCATGAACTTTCTAGGGAGTTGGTGAGAGACGTTTTAGACTTAGTAGAGGATGTGGAAGCAGGACCAGGGGTCCGTTTCACAAAGCAGGTTTAGTGAAAACCCTGCGTTTATTAACCCTGAACTGAGGGAAACTCTGCGATTTCCGTTTCACAAAGGGAGATAACTCAAACCAGAGAAAGAGGGGCAACTCTAGCCTGTTTCACAAAGAGAGATAACTTACGCTCTCGGTCAGTTACCGTAGTAACAGACTCTATGAACCTAACCTGGTCGGGACCAGGTTTTACTCAATGGATCAATGTGTCTCCGCCCTCTTTCAGCCACACACGCCATTTGATTTCCTCATTCATTCAGTCAGCGAGTTTTGGCGTAGCCGTCTGTCAAAAATCATTTAACAAAATCAGAGTCAGTGCTATTTCAGAAGTCCATTAGGCAGTAGGAGGCGACTTTTTCACGAACATGTCCTTTTGACCAGCGCTCGAAGTGGAAAAAAAATAAGTGCCGGTACTCCCTTACTCACACACACACACATATATATACATATATATATATATATATATATATATATATATATATATATATATATATATATATATATACACTCACCGGCCACTTTATTAGGTACACCTGTCCAACTGCTCGTTAACGCAAATTTCTAATCAGCCAATCACATGGCAGCAACTCAATGCATTTAGGCATGTAGACATGGTCAGGACGATCTGCTGCAGTTCAAACCGAGCATCAGAATGGGGAAGAAAGGTGATTTAAGTGACTTTGAACGTGGCATGGTTGTTGGTGCCAGACGGGCTGGTCTGAGTATTTCAGAGACTGCTGATCTACTGGGATTTTCACGCACAACCATCTCTAGGGTTTACAGAGAATGGTCCGAAAAAGAGAAAATATCCAGTGAGCGGCAGTTCTGTGGGCGCAAATGCCTTGTTGATCCTAGAGGTCAGAGGAGAATGGCCAGACTGGTTCGAGCTGATAGAAAGGCAACTGTAACTCAAATAACCACTTGTTACAACAGAGGTATGCAGAAGAGCATCTCTGAACGCACAACACGTCGAACCTTGAGGCGGATGGGCTACAGCAGCAGAAGACCACACCGGGTGCCACTCCTGTCAGCTAAGAACAGGAAACTGAGGCTACAATTCGCACAGGCTCACCAAAATTGGACAATCGAAGATTGGAAAAACGTTGCCTGGTCTGATGAGTTTCGATTTCTGCTGCGACATTCGGATGGTAGGGTCAGAATTTGGCGTCAACAACATGAAAGCATGGATCCATCCTGCCTTGTATCAACGGTTCAGGCTGGTGGTGGTGGTGTAATGGTGTGGGGGATATTTTCCTGGCACACTTTGGGCTTATTAGTACCAATTGAGCATCGTGTCAAAGCCACAGACAACCTGAGTATTGTTGCTGACCATGTCCATCCCTTTATGACCACAGTGTACCCATCTTCTGATGGCTACTTCCAGCAGGATAACACGCCATGTCATAAAGCGCGAATCATCTCAGACTGGTTTCTTGAACATGACAATTAGTTCACTGTACTCAAATGGCCTCCACAGTCACCAGATCTCAATCCAATAGAGCACCTTTGGGATGTGGTGGAACGGGAGATTCGCATCATGGATGTGCAGCCGACAAATCTGCAGCAACTGCGTGATGCTATCATGTCAATATGGACCAAACTCTCTGAGGAATGTTTCCAGTACCTTGTTGAATCTGTGCCACGAAGGATTAAGGCAGTTCTGAAGGCAAAAGGGGGTCCAACCCGGTACTAGCAAGGTGTACCTAATAAAGTGGCCGGTGAGTGTATATAAGCGCTTTGGGTGTCTTGAAAAGCGCTATATAAATGCAATTAATTATTATTATATAATTATTATTTACTGCGCAGAGAATTAAATATTCGTCGGGAGAGGGTTCAGACCATAGATGTTTTAGCCTTTCCAGACAATTATCATTTCCAGACAATTATCTTTTTCAGCGGTACCGTTTCACGTCACAGTCCATCATTTACATACGCAACCTAATCCGTCCTTACATGTGCAACATTACCAACCGTAGTCTCTCACATCCCAGCAGATATTGTGTGTTGCACTGCGTTTCTTTGCAAATGTTTTTTGTACAATGTCGGAGATGTAGAGGCAACTGTATACAGTCAAATAGCCACTTAATATTTACTTTACAGTGTAAAACATGATCAAAATGATCATGCCGAGGTCTTATCTGTTTGAATAATGTAATCTTAAGCTGCTGTCAAGTGCGCTTCTCCCCCGCGGGATTGCACCTAAATGAAATAAATAGTTACCATTCAAGCAGTTTTCATCTGTAATATTATTGTGATCGCAAAGGACTCCATTTAAACTTACGCAGCAGTGTTGCACTTCTTTCTAAAAACGTGTTGAAACTCGCCATATGAGCGCATTAGTAGTAGGTATATTAAGTATTTCCAATCGAGGTTGGTGACTTCCCCGTTGCCATGGTGACTCGTCGAATCGGGGCTCCATTGATGCTGGCTTTTTATAGTTGTGGTGCACGCGCTCAACCCTAGGTGGAACTCCTCTGAGTTGATCAACTTAACTCAAAACCGGTGTTGTGGAACCGAAATCCCAGAGTTTTCTATCTCAGTGGAGATCAACTCAGCGTTTAGGATTAAACTCAGAGGTTGTTAAACCTGCTTTGTGAAACGGACCCCAGAAAGTTTTGTTTAATAGAGTATCTAGAGTAACGTACAGGGGAATAGCGCCACCCAGTGTATTGGAATGTGTTCACTAGCTCTGCATCAATGCATTATCTGGAATTGATTTGCCTTGACTTGATGCGCAGGGTAACCAATCAGGCATTAGGATCCGCCTACCAACTTTGATGGGCGAGTTTGGCAGTTTGACAATTCATGAAGCACGGCAACACAGGATCATGAAATGTAAATGTAAATGATGAAATGTAAATGTAAATTAATTAAATAGTGAAATGATTATATATGTTGTTGTTTTTTTACATAAAATGAATCGGTATTTTAATGAATTAATGACACATTGATGTATTTAATTCCAATATTAATTAATTAATGACACATTTAAGTAATTATTTAATGGTGTATTTATTTATTTAATTTTGGCACTTTTAGTCCTCCATAGAGGCGGGGATCTCGGCCTACGGAATACGGCGTATTAGGGCCATGCAAAACAAAAAGTGCCAGTGTTCTGAAAATAATCTTGAAAATTGAAATTTTAAAGTCAAAATTACATTTTGGCTATATATCATACGACACTAATTAATTCAATTTGGATGAGGTGACTTTGTGCTTTGTGCAACAGTTTTGACAAACTAATTAGCTTTTACTTTTGGGCATTGCATATGTATTGCAAGCTTCAACTGAAACCACCAGTGCACCCATCAACTGTGCAGTCGTCTGGACGTCTTATTGTGACTTGAGATACCACATAACCTCTCTGAATCGCCCACTATAGCCATCATATCTTCACATCTGCCTTTTGCTGGCTGGTTCACCTTGCACGATTGCAGCCTGCTTATCCAATTTTGATAAATTCCTTCTAAACAACAACATTTGATACAATGGTACAACTTTTTTGAACAATCTTTGCATGAATCAAAGTCCTGGTGCTGATGTATGCCTATGTAGTAAGAGAGAATGTCTGTTATTACATCCAATCAAAAATAGGTTGACGCCAAATACACTGTACAAGGCAATTTGATGAGACTGGATCGCATATGAAGTGTTAATAACATTAAGGTTTTTTTACTTTATTCTCCAAAGTCGGAATTTCAACTTTATTAACAAAATGTTCTTTCGACTTTATTCTCAAAATGTTGACTTTTTTTCTCTGAATTCCAAGATTAAACTCAAAATACACTGGTACTGTGTGTCAGTTAAGGTTTTAAATAAACACCGTGTAGACTGGCTAGTGGCTACTGTAGAAATACACTTTAAATCTCCTTCTGAAAGCTTCATCCACTTGCTCAAATTAGTTTTCTAAGGTAGAATATCTGTAATAAAAGGAAACAAGGATTGCTGGCTGTTTTAGCAGACCTTTCGCCAACGAGTCTCAAAAAATAAAGGTTTTAACTTTGTTTTTCACAGAAAAAAAGTACTTTGCAAAACTATTGCGAGACCTCTTATTGACCTAAATGAAAAGCGTAAACATAACTTTTGAGAGTTCTCGCAAAAGTTTTTTCCCCGTTTTTTTCCCTCCATGTCCCTTCCTGGGTTCCGTAGATCTGAGCCAGTCGTGAAGGTTTAAGAAAAAACGGACACATCGGGTTCAATAGAGTGGTGCAGGAATGAGTCCTAAAACCCGGAAACGTTAGCATTTTTGGCACTTCCGGTTCTCTTGTCTCGGAGTCACAGGTTTTGTGAATGGGTTTCGAATTTGGTTAGATACCTGAAATAAGGTCTGTTGTTAACAAGCTTAAGAGATTGTCACATTTTGTTCTATGACAGTAAATACCAAGTGAGGGCGTGTTCAGAACTAGCGTTTTTTGTGATAGGGAAAAGTTGAGCCGACCGTTTTTTCAATTTAAAAAAAGCTGGTAACGTTTTTTGTCCTGAAAGCGTCGAGAGCGTTTTTTCTATCGCCTAGCAACAAACCCATTCTGTTCCGCTTGTGATTGGTAAATTGTCAAAAAAACGCCTGACGTTGGGCGCTTTTTTCCTGAAAGTTGAATTTTTTTCAACTTTTTTAGCTTGGTGCGGGAGAAAAAAACGCCGAGAGTGGCGATTAAAAAAACACCAGGGACTTTTTCCAAAAGCGCTCTGCTACATTAGCCTGGCTCCGCCCTCCGACGTACTTCCGCTCAATTTTCATTTCCCTTCAGTACTCAGTCTGGAGCTGTGTCCCAATTCACGGGATGCATGCTTCGAAGTACGCATTCGAAGGGTGCTTACGTCACAACGCTGCGCGAAGGCTGTCCCAATTCGCAGACTCCTTCGAATGCGTACTTCAAATGCGTACTTCTTTTCCCTCTTTTGGAGGACGCATCGCATGTATCCTTCGCGGCCTCGCATATCCCAAAATCCTTTGCGCGCCGCTGTTCAGAGGCGGGAAAAGAATAATGGCGACACCAAGTGGCGATTAATTTATATTTAAATGTAATAAGTATTGGGTTTATATTTAATTACTTTTACTTACTACTTGTTATACTTTTACTCATTACTTATATTGTATTACTTTTATTATCCCCGCTTTATTTCCAGACTGTAAAACTGCAAACTCAGTTAAACGATCGGATTGAATAAAGAGCTACGTTTATGATTATCACTATTATATGTTATACTTCATTATTATCATTATTATGATCATTTTTTGCTTTATTACAACCCTTCCGTCTGTTTTTCAACTGACGGCAACGGCTACGTTACTACGGTTACTACCAACTGACGGCTGGTGACGCGGCTGTGGTGACGCAACCAGGAAATGCTTCGAAGGCTAGACCGTCTCATTTAACAACGGTTGATGCGGACTTCGAAGGACCCTTCGAAGTACGCAGCCTTCGAAGGCCGCGAGGCTGCGTACTTCGAAGCATGCATCCCGTGAATTGGGACACAGCTTAGGGTTTTCGGCATATTCGCGGGTTTTCTCCCGGTAAAGTTTTACCTGTCCAATCAGCGAACAGGAGGCGTGGCCTGAGAACAGTGACGTAGAGGTCGTGCGCGAATTTCAGTTATTGAGCGTAAGTACGGAGGCGGGCGGAGGCTAATGCTAATGCTCACTGCATCTGCCGTTTGTATGAGCTATGGATGTAGCCGTGTTCTAGGGCCAGAACACGATAACTTACCTAATTAGTATGCAAGAATTCGCTCCCTGATTGGTTCGATCCTTGAAGCATGCTAATTCCGTTTCCTACAGTCATAGCGTAGCCGGGACATTTCCCTAACCCTAACCCTAACCCTAACCATAACCCTAACCCTAACCATAACCTAACCATAACCCTAACCATAACCCTAACCATAACCCTAACCCTAACCATAACCCTAACCATAACCCTAACCCTAACCATAACCTAACCATAACCCTAACCCTAACCATAACCTAACCATAACCCTAACCCTAACCATAACCTAACCATAACCCTAACCATAACCTAACCATAACCATAACCCTAACCATAACCCTAATCATTAAAACGCAACCTGAATCATTAAAACGTTAACAAACATTTAAAAAAGCCATCACAAACAATTTCCCGCTCTCAAGAAGGCATTGAGACCGGCGACGAAACGCGCAGGCGCATCATGAGAACCAATGAAGAAGCCCGATTCTTAGCGTGTTCTGGGTACCGTGTTCTCGGTGTCTGAAATACCTCGTTTGTATACTGCGCGCAACGTGGTTTCTGGCGCATGAAATACGTCACGACCAAACGTTAGCGATTGGTTATGGCAGATTCGGAGTGGCACTGGGCAGATCCAATAGTTTTAAACTTCAACAGCGCACCCGCCTTCAGTTAGTTAACAATTGTCAATGGTGAGTGGCCAGACTCTCTGTACAAATGAAATGTAGTACGAGAGGCTGGTGACCAGGCTACTGCTACATAGGAATATAATGTAAAAAGAGCGCTGGCAGAAAAAAAAAAAGCCAGGTGTGAAAACGCCCTAAGGTGCGAAGTCAATAGGAAACATTACCCCGCTTGATAACTTCCTCATTAGTCAACAATTACGCACATGTTCACCAAGTATGTAGAAAACACAATCTAAATTACAACCCCCAAATCACGGGGGTATTTGAATATATATAAAATAAATACACACGTTACAACACGTGTAGGCCTACCCCTGCTTACCCTGTATAGGCCTATAACAATGCACTACTACTAAACAGCAATGTTAAGTGACAGGCATATTAAAATGCCTGGTAGTCCTAATGCAGTGGCTGCGTTGTGCGTGTGAGTGTCATTTACGCAATCATTTACGTCATTTACCGAGTGTCCCCGCAATGTGGGTTTATTGCGGTTAGACATGCAAGTGAAAACTATAGGAACAAAATATACTGAGGTATTGCGTGCGCGCCCACACACACGTTCAATCTATTATTTCAGTACCTATTTTCTGTAAAAAATAAATAAAACAATAACATTGGATTTGTATTGGCCATGCCTCAGCTCTAAAATAAACAAGTGCAATAAGTCATAGCCTATTGCTCAGCCAGTCCGTTATGTCTGTTAATCAAGCAATGAAAGCTGTCCTGTTATCTCGTACCGACACCGAAGTCTCCACATCTTTCTGCTAATCATAATAAAAAACAAAACTAGCCTACATTAACAGTGTTTCTATCGGGAAGAAAAAACATATAAAACATTAGGCCTATATAACGGAGCTAAATCTTTAAGACAATCCGTCTGTCTTTTAGCGTTTATCATCAATGATATGCTATTCATGGAGTCCATTAGTTATATAATATCGTATTGACCTAGAGGCTCATGAGGTAAAAGACAAGATACATTTTAACGCCGTAAATGTTCACAGAACGTGACTTCCTAGAAATAATATCTAATCCTGAAAGATGTGCACGATTCACACTGCAGAACGATAACGAAATAAAAGAAAAGTCGATAGAAAACCACGTGTTATAATAATGTCCTTTCAACTCCTCCATACCTAGACATAATAACACAAGATAAATACACCTACTGTTTAAAATAACACTTAGGAACCACGTTTAACAAGGACAAAGTACGAACCTGTTGAGGCCACACTGTAGGAGATTAAGTATTCCTTACCGCGTCTTGGTCTGGACGCACTGCACGCAGAGACCATCTCTCTCTCTCTCTCTCTCTCTCTCACACACACACACACACACACACACACACACACACACACACACACACACACACACACACACACACACACACACACACACACACACACACACACACACACACACACACACACACACACACACACACACACACACACACACAACGAAAAAGTTCAAATATCGTTCCCATTTTATTTTTTGATCAATCTAATTTCACATTTATTTCCATCACACTCACTACTCCGTGTGTTTATTTACCTATCTAAAATAAATTAGAGATGCAGTTTCAAGTAGGTCGCCAGATGGCTCAGGTGCTAGACCAACCTCTGCATACAATCGTCCATGGATCATTACTTTGCCTAGTTAAGTAGGCCTAACGGTTTCAGCTATCCAGTCTTGATGAAGGTCAGAGCTATACCTTGTTTTGCAATATAGTTTCACAATATCTACAAATCAAAAACATGATATGGCATTCCAAGTATATCTGACTTATGTAATGTGACATATGAATGTAAAGTATTAACAGTGTTCAGTCCGGCATTATTCATTCATCTGAAAAAACTTTATTAACAAAAGATTTTGGTCATGACAACAGCAGTTAAATCTACTTAATCAAGTTAGGAACCCTTTATGACTAAAGTAGGCAGACCACGCTAACGCATTTAGCAGTGCTACACAATTTAACACTTCTTCCAGTCAAACCCACATTGTTACAGCAGTGATCATTAACCGTTTCCCCTGCAGGCAATGAGTGGGAATTTATTTGACCCTCTCTTCAAGTTGCACCCTTTTCAAAGCAGTCATTTTGGATGCCCTTATGTTAAACATAACATAAGGGCATTGGATGTCACTGTGGCAGGAGACATGAGGGTATGGGGTGCAACATAAAAGGTTAATGCATTATAAAGTACACATTCAATGACTTCCTTACTATGTTGGCTGCAATCGAAAGGTTAGACTCAAACACTGTGCAATATAAAGAAAATAAATGAATTGGTGCTTATGTAATAGTCTGATTTGTTTAAATTGTGCAGTAAGAAAAATAAATGCATTAAGGAACCCTTCTTGAGAAATTGTTTGTTTTGCATTCACCTGTCTTGGTAATATGTCATGTAAGGTGAACTAGCTTCTTTTTTTTTATGCACATCAGTCTAGTCTGTTGTTGTTTTACCTTTTTCATGGTGTATAACCTTACTAGATAGAATAGATATTGTTTAAGAGCAAATGTGATGGACAAAGTGAAGTAGGTGAACAGCAGATACATGTGTGCTGGTGAGCAGGTAGTCAACAACACAGGTAGACAAGTAAGTAGGCAGGAACAATAACAGAAATCTAGGGGTATAGGCCATGATATTACTAAAGAGATGGACACAAAAAACAGGTGAACAGGTCAAACAAATAGATCCATCTCATAGAGCTGGACATCATAAGGGTGCTTTAAGTCACACACACATGTATTTCCATAAGATCATGAGATCTATTGCTTAGAGGGAAGTATAAAATGAAAACTTTGAGACTGCTTCGAGATCCAATAAAGAAAAGCAAAAACACACTCCAAATGCATTTTAAACAGGTTCCATCCATCTCTTCCCTCCACACATCATGGTAAGGCTGAGATTAAAAAGATCCCGCTTCAGGGGTCAATGTTAGGGCGGCTTGACCCTTCTTGGTCTAAGTGCAAACAGGTCAAACAAAAACAACAATCCTAAAGCACAGATCAAGGTCAATCAAGTAAGCAGGCTGACGGGCAAGTCAGCTGCCTGCATTTTGATCAAGACTGTTTTTCATAATTCAGTTTACCAGCTAAGAAAATATCAACTAGTATTTGGAAAGTACACAAAAGTCTAAAAAAACCATCTACAAACAGTGGAATTTCAAACTAGATTTAGGAAGACACTATCATCTGTATCCTTTTTTTTTAAACAGCACTTTACATTTTTACAAATGTTTACTACTGTTAACAATCCCATTGGTTCAACGGCACTTCACTAAAAAAAAAAAAAAAACCCTCAGCATTTTTTTAAATACAAAATAATTTAGTTGATTGCATAAGGAAATGTTATTTAACATAGAAATGCTATTTTGACCACTATATGAATATTATGAATTATTATTCAGTACTTGCAGCTTCAGTTAAAAAGTACTCCAGTCTACATTTCCTCATAGTTTAGTTCATAATTACATCATCGTAGGTGCTGTTTGAGTTAATTTGTAGCACAAACAAACCAAACCATTACCATTATTGCCATTGAATGTTCATCATCATCCTCATTGATAATCAGCCCTCTCTTTAAGTAATGAAGAGCATTCTTCTCACTAAGTTGAACAAGGTAACCCACTATGTCAAACTACATAAACACCAACATTGTTGTGGTGCCAAGCGGTTGGTGCTGATCATCTGGTCCAATGAAAAGTTCTCCCTGTGGTTTAGTTGTAGTGTTTAGTTGATGGGAAGAAGTGATTGCTGCTCAAACAAAACACACTCAACACTCACTTCTCACCCAACGCGTGTATCACATTATTATAACCTTCTCTATAGCCACCAATGCCGTGAACCTACCAAAATCTAGTCTATCGTTGACCTAGCAATGTTACTGTGTTCAGAATTGTGTGTGTTTACTGTGTGTTTGTGAATGTAATCCTCCTCAAGCCACAAATCTCCCAAGATGGTACTTGAAATATGAAGAACCATGTTTGTGTTTGTACTGTTCTGCACAGTATCTCCACCATGCTTGTACTTCTACAGAAGGGTTGGTTATACCCTTGCCAGGCCATTTCCAGTAAAATGTTGTTAGTCAGAGCACTGCATGCGGGGATAGATCTTCTAAAGATGGAAGAAACGTGCAAGATTGTAATTAAAGGGAGGATTCCTCTCCCACAGTCCATTGTATCCTTGCTTCCTCCGTCTGCCTCACTCTCCTCACATTTTCTTGTACCCCAGCATCCCCCTCCTCCTTACTTTCTCCTTCCTCACGTTCACCTTAAACAACCCTCTCTCTCTAGCCACACCCTCTTCCATCTTCCAGTTATTGTTCTTCACATTGAATGCACAAGAGGAAATAATGTCAAAAAAGCAGTTGTGTGAAAAGACGATCCACTACATTCAGTTGCTCCGGTGATTCCAAAGTTGTTTTTATTTTTATCCATCTACCCATACCTTTATTGGCCTGGTTATGAAAACTTCAAACCAAACCAACTAGCCACCTAGTACATTGTCCTGAAGCAGTCTTGTCCCAGATCCCAGAGTGAAACCACCAGATTTGTCATCCTTAGTTCTGCTTCCTTTCGTCTTCAGAGGGGAGCTCAGAAACACATGCGTTTCCTCTTGTTGCTTAACTTTAAAAAGTTCCAACTCCTTACTGTGATCGAGAGCGATTTTTTGGATGAACAATTTGCTAATTTGACATTGATCAAGAGCACACATCACACAACGTTTTAAACGGTAGTCATTGGTTTTTGTTCAACTTTGGAAATAAAGTCAGTATACATTAAAGAACAATAAAGCCAGCTCTTCATCTGCTGTGGTCTCCGAGTGACTTCAAGCCAAGCCCTAGGGAAAACAAACAACGTAAATATATACTGTACTGTGTCGGCTCTCGAAAGAAGAGAGCCACCCCAGCCTGCGGGTCCACCTGCACTGAGCTGAACTTGAGAGCAGGAATAAAATCCAGTCGTGAATCCATAGTGTTGTTGTGGTTGTCCGACCTAGCCCAAGTCAGTAGTTAAGTATCCAGTTTGAAGTCAAAGATGGCGTAGGCAGTGGAAACGCAATTTTGCATTTCAGTCTGAGAAGCGTTTCTGCTTAGTGTGCCAAATGAAATAAGTGACATCCAGAGTCATAGGGTCTAAAGTAATTGACCATAAGTCATTTTTACCACTCCAGGTTCAACAATAGCTGAACCTATTTCCTCAAAAAAAGTTGTTTTTACTCTAGATGTTATATAATATAATCCTGATGGTGAATGCTTCCTGATATATTATTAAATAATGCATTTTGATTAACTCTTTGGATACAATTAGAGTTTGTGTGTTTAGTTCCGTTCAGGGACAATATCCAAGTCCATTTTTTGTTTTCTTAACATGGTGGTAGGTATTGTTAAAGGGGACGTACAGAGCCAGACGTACAGACAGTAGCGTTGTAGCAGGGTGTAAACGTGAGTTCCAGCACATATCATACCCCCAACGCCTGGTTGTATCCTAGTTATTTCAAGGTCCATTCCAGTTTTAAGACAAAGAGAAATCAAGAAAATAAGCACTCGATACTGGTTTACTCCAGGGTTTAGACGCAGCCGTACTCATACCAGATGGTTGGGGGTCATTGTTTAGGTTTACTCCAGGGTTTAGACACAGCCATACTCATACCAGACGGTCTGGGGGTCATTGTTAGGGTCTGGGGAGGCCGGTGTGCTCTTGGGGTGTTCAGCAGAACTACACCGCTCTCTCTCGCTTTCTTCCTTGGTGTGGGAGGAGTCAGCAAGCCGACCTTCTCTCAGCCCCTCCCTCAGCTCAGGCATGTCATCCAAGCGCTGTGCTGGGACCGCCCTCACTGGTGACACCATGGCAACCTCTCCTCGATGGTGATAGGAGGTTGAGGTGGTAGAGGGGGTGGGGCCAGTGCGAGAGACGGAGGCTGGCGCCCTTTCCCTCTCCCTTACTCTCTCTCTGTCCCTTTCCCTCTCTCTCTCCCATTCCCTTCCCCTTTCCCTCTCTCTCTCCCTTTCCCTTTCCCTCTCCTCCCTTTCCCTTTCCCTCTCCTTCTCCCTTTCTCTCTCTGCATACCTCTCAGTTTGCAAATTGAGAGAGGATGAATGGTGGATAGGAGTTGTCGAATACCCGCCTTCTCCAGGTTGGCTGCCTGAGCCGGCGAGTCGTGCTGAAAGAGGGCGCTCCCTGCCATTTGCCCCTCCCCCTTGTCGCCTGAGCACAACCTCTGATTGACCAGGGGAGCCGTCATTTCCACGGTAGGCGTCCGGTCCATTAGAACGTAGCAAATCCGCTGACGCCAGGCTGTAGGCCCTGCTCAGTGATTGGCTGCCTCTCTGGCCAGACGTGGGTGTTTGACCTACAGGCAGGCGGGGCAAAGGCTTAACAGTCTGGCCTGGCCTCTGATTCGCTGGCTGGACGGTGGGTGTGACATAGTTGGTGGGAGTGGCTTGTTCCCGGCCAGCTGGAGTTGAGAGGGCGGGACTTCTGGTGAAATAGTCACTCATCAAATCTTCCTTGCTGCCTGTGGAAACCTGTTGGAAATGGGAAATTGATTGGTCTGTGACAAATTAAGTCTACGTTTTGTATATTTACTAAGAAAAACAAATATACAGCAAATATATCAAAATAATAGTTAATCCAACCAGCGCAGAGAGCAATAGCGACCCCTAATTAGTGTTATGAGTATCTATGATGTGAAATGATATATATATCTGTCATTTCAAATCAAAATGCACGATCATGTGTATTATATATATAAATACACATATATATCACATTGTTTTGTTACCATAGGGGGGGACTGTATGTTGCTTTCTTGAAGAAACTGTTCCAGGGACACCATCTCACTTCCTGGGGAGGAAGAGCGGTAGGGCTTTGGCCGGACCCCAGGCGTCCCACGCTGTGGTTGGGCTCTCTGAGGGGTGTGGTCATAAGGAAGGGTGGAGCTACGTGACAGGGAGGGCTGTGATTTGCTGAGAGCCATGACGTCGTCGCTAGAGAGGCTGGCAGAGCGATCCTGGCGGTCTAAGGCCTCTGTGCAGAGAAAGATATTATTGTCTTCTAGTGATTGGGAGCATTTATTTTATTCTTTAGACTTTGGAAAGTTTGGTAAAAAGTTCAGTGAAAAAGTGCAACTTTTAAACAATGAAGACCATTATACATATGGTTGTGTGTGTGTGTTTGTGCACCTCTAAAGTTGACTGGGGAGTTGGAGCCGGAGGTGTTGTGGCTCAGGTCACTCGATCCTGGACGACCACTCAGGTTGCTGCGGTGACCCAAAATGGAGTCCGGGGAAATGAGACGCAAGTCTTCATCGAAAACCAAACCTGGAAAATAATAATTCCACATGGTAGTTAAAGAATAACCAAAATATATCACAGGCCTTCAACTGGGGACACACAGTTAAAGGAAATGCTGTTGCTGCAAGTGACTGTCACTAATTGTAACCAATCAGAATAAACACATTTTAACCACACAATATATAGATTGTGACCAAAGCTGGTGCAATTTGATTTCAGCATTTGCTTTTAGTGTTTGGTTCTTGAACATAACACAAAACTACAAACATTTTTAAGTAATTGAATAATTGTAACTCTCTACAATACAAAAAACACTAGGTACCTCTGGGCCTGCACCCAGCTCCTTGTGCCAGCCTGGAGCTAGAGTTTCCCACCAGGCCCAGGGACGAGGCATGCTGGCTGGGAGTGGAACTGAGAGCTCGCTGGGTCTGCCCTGAGAAGATTAAATCCAAACATCAACCAACGTAACTTTTGTCTTCTGCTCGTATTTATTTGTTGTTATTTTTGTGCAACAATGGAAGGCTACAACAGCCATGTTAAATGTATCTCCATCATTAGACGTTAGCTAGGCAGCTATCAATATCATCAGGAAAAATATGGTATTCAAAACGTACAATTTTCATGATTTATTATTACTATTTAATAAACTGCCAAGTTTCCGACTCATGTTATCAAATGACAAACAAATAGCAAATACTGACCTTGTCCATGACCCTCTTCCCCAGTTACATTTTCATTGCTGCCCCCTGGTGTACTATTATGATACTGGCCACGGCCCCTGTCACTCAAACCTGTGGACAAACGCAATGTGATTCAGATCTAGGAATGTTTTATGGTCTTACTCCACAGACAATTTTAGGCCCAAACAGCAAAAGCACAGCACTGTGCGGAGAGAAGGTTAGATCCATGGCAACAAAACAAAAAAACAGGGTGCGTGTGTAAAATCCATATACATGCGTTAGTCAGCACTTTAATAGTTAACAATGATGTAATGGTACAGGCCAAAGGACCAGCGTTAGGCAGGCAGGGACAAAGACAGCTATGAACAGTTGGATACTGGACTCCAGCTCTTTCTCCAAGCTGAAGTGAAAGCTTGAAACAGAAACAGCTTGAAGTGCACAGCTTACGACAGCATGGGATGGGGAGCAGGATGAAGGTGTTGCTGGTTGGATCAATAAGTGCATGTTAATATTAGGTATAGCAGAAATGAGGAGAGTGAGGACCAGAAGATCAAAGCAAAACCCTATCGACTGCTCAGATCACAGACATGCACAAAAACAGGGAGCTGGCCAGGGAGACCACTATCTCTGCGTAGTGGGAACACATAGGTTCTTGACCAAAAGAAAAGGAAGCATTCATCACAAGATCCTCCTGATACCCCTGTTGTCATGGCAACCACAGTTCAAACTCATGCAATAGAAAGACAACCTGTGCTGTTCATATGTCCAACTAGTGCAACTAAACTAAACTATTTGGAGGAAGCTGGCCTGCACTGTGAACCCAAAGTAGATCCCTGCATTATGTTGAATCATTCTGAAATGTTTCTTTACAGTTATTTGACTATTGGGCATGGAAGAGACATCTCAGAATGCAAGAATGTACTGAAGATGTAGGTTTAAGGCAGGTGTGACAATGCAATGCATTTTGGGGGTCAGATGCAAGACATGGCTCTAAAGCATCATTTATAGTTGTGAATGTGCCATTCGTTCAGTGCGCCGGCAGTCCACGCATGGCCACGGCATGTATATTCAAAGCTTTGCCCCAACGATGCCATGGATGCAAAGTTCCTGCACTCTGCTCACAGGCCTCAACATTTCAGAGGTGCACGGCATGCAACAAAACACCATAAGAACCGTGCCTCACTTTTGGTTGACGCCGGCTCGTGCAGTTCACGGTGGCTATAAATTAGGCTTAAGAAGGGATAGTGCTTCAGAGCAGTTCATATTCATGTTATGTTCATAAGAGTGGCTACTATGTTCTTCATATTCATGTTATGTTCATAAGAGTGGCTACTATGTTCTTCATATTCATGTTATGTTCATAACAGTGGCTACTATGTTCTTCATATTCATGTTATGTTCATAACAGTGGCTACTATGTTCTTCATATTCATGTTATGTTCATAACAGTGGCTACTATGTTCTTCATATTCATGTTATGTTCATAACAGTGGCTACTATGTTCTTTATATTCATGTTATGTTCATAACAGTGGCTACTATGTTCTTCATATTCATGTTATGTTCTTAACAGGGGCTACTATTTTCTTCATATTCATGTTATGTTCATAACAGACAGTGGTCCTGTATAGACAGCGTACAACACAGCATACAGTAAGCAGCTCTAAGTAGTCCTGTATAGACAGCGCAAAGCACAGCAAATACAATAAAGACACTGTTTGTTTGTTCTCCATGGCACTCCAGCAGATTGAACACATTGATGGAAGGCAATCACACACCTTACACACCTCTTCCCCGACACACACACACACACACACACACACACACACACACACACACACACACACACACACACACACACACACACACACACACACACACACACACACACACACACACACACACACACACACAACTTACTGTCATACTGGCTGGCTGAGAACTTGCACTTGGTTTGGGCCTGTGTGCGTATGTGTGTTTCACTCAAGTTTGTTACAAATGAAACAGTAAATTCAAGTATATAAGTGAGTGTAGTGCACACGATGTTTTGTCGATGTATGTATATATCTGGGTATATGTTTTGTCGATGTGTACTGCATGTACATATCTGGGTATAATATATGTATATATATATATATATATATATATATATATATATGTACACTGTGCACTACAGCTACAAAAGGTCACACAAAAAAAGAAGAAAAGTCATTGTTATTGGAAAGGGGCTCCATGATGAAGGTGATGGTTAATGCGATGATGACATCAGAGCCCTCCGTCTGCTGCGATTGGCTGGTTAGTGATGACGTTGGTGGTAGTGATGTCAGAGGACCACAATCGGAGTCGTCTAGAAAGAGAGAGGCGTGGGTGCACAGCGGGGTGGGAGGAGCTAGAGGAGGCTGAGGAGAGCAGCTTGTCATGACTTTTGCTGCGCAGGAAATTGAAGCGTTTCGGGTTGGATGGAACTGAGGGTCAAAGAGAGAAATGGGGAGAGAGCCAAAATAAGAGGAAAATATAGGAATACAATGAAAAATAAAGGAAATGGAGAGAGAGAAAGATAGAAAACGAGGAGAGAGGGAATATAAGGGAGAAATTCAAATAAAATGGATGGATCAAGGAATTGCAATTTAGAGGCATAAAGAGAAATGGGAAAAGGGAATGAATTGAGTTATTAATGAATGGAGGTCTGCAGAATATTAAAAAACATACAACTCATGCTTAGAGTAAAAACCAGAAGTGTCATGCAATAGGATTCCATTAAGAGTAAACCTAGAAGAAATTATAATTATATTTTAAAAAAAGACATGCAACAAACTGGAGTCAATATTAATATAATATATTAATATGAACTGTATGAACTGAGCACAAAAGGTGTACAGGAAAGGAAATTATAATGGAGAAGTGGGCACAGTGCTGTCACTGAAAAAATACTAAGTGTGGCTTCCTGAACCAGAACCAAAAGCAGGTGTTTTTAGAACCGGACCTTTATATTATTATGCCTCACCTTGGAAGGAACTCTTGTTATTTTGTATATGTACTAGAATTTGTACCATTTCATGAATACATTTGTGGTTCATTTTTAGTTTTGGTATTAATCTGTTCAGTACCTCCAACATTGTATAACAGTGCATGAGTAGGATGATCTATTCTACTGTGTGAATTACACTTTTATTGTACTTCTAATAAAATACTAAATTGTAAGCTTGTAAGCTTAGCTTTCTTTCTCACAGCAGCAATGACAACATGGCTTTTTATGTCAAATTCTAGACAAAAAAAGGCTTGTGCAGATAAAATGAAACACGACTAAATATAAACAGCCATGTTAATCAGCCAATTCAATCTCTAGAAAACTGCTGAAAGTTAACATGAAATGGCATTCAGAGCATATTAAACCATATTAAAGTTGATAATATGGCACATTAGATGCAGCTTAGATGTTTGGCATACTTTGTTGAATAATATGAAAACCATAAAGGTAAAGGTTTTATTAGATTTTGTTGAATACTATACTAAACCATTACAGTATATACCATTTATAGAATTCTAGTATAAACTGACCACTATGGTTTTATTCTAACTGACCACTATGGTTTTATTTTAGTAGAAACTAACCAATATAGTTTTATTCTAACTGACTACTATGGTTTTATTTCAGTAGAAACTCACAATATGGTTTTATTCTAACTGACTACTATGGTTTTATTCTAGTAGAAACTGATCACCATTGGTTTATTCTAACTGACCACTATGGGTTTATTTGAACTGACCACAGGAGCTAGAGGGGGGTGAGGAGAGCAGCTTGTCATGACTTTTGCTGCGCAGGAAATCGAAGCGTTTCGGGTTGTAAGGAACTGATGGTCAAAGAGAGAAATGGGGAGAGAGCCAGAATAAGAGGAAAATATAGAAATACAATGAAAAATAAAGGAAATGGAGAGAGAGAAAGATAGAAAACGACAGATAAGCAAGAGAGAGGGAATATAAGGGAGAAATTCAAATAAAATAGATGGATCGAGGAATTGCAATTTAGAGGCATAGAGAGAAATGGGAAAAAGGGAATGAATTGAGTTATTAATGGATGGAGGTCTGCAGAATATTAAAAAACATACAACTCATGCTTAGAGTAAAAACCAGCAATAGGTTTCCATTAAGAGTAAACCTAGAAGAAATTATAAATATTAAAAAAAGACATGCAACAAACTGGAGTCAATATTAATATAATATATTAATATGAACTGTATGAACTGAGCACAAAAGGTGTACAGGAAAGGAAATTAAAATACGCTAAAGATATGTGGGCACAGTGCTGTCACTGAAAAAATACTAAGCGTGGCTTCCTGAACCAGAACCAAAAGCAGGTGTTTTTAGAACCGGACCTTTATATTATTATGCCTCACCTTGGAAGGAACTCTTGTTATTTTGTATATGTAGTAGAATTTGTATGATTTCATGAATACATTTGTGGTTCATTTTTCTATTAGAAAATGACCACTATTGTTTTATTCTCGTAGAAACTGACCAATATGGTTTTATTTTAACTAACCACTATGGTTTTATTCTCATAGAAACAGACCAATATGGTTTTATTCTAACTGACCACTATGGTGTTATTCTATTAGAAACTGACCACTATGGTTTTATTAACTGACCAAAATGCTTTTAGTCTAGTAGAACCTATCCACTATTCTCGGCCATGTTGATATGCTGGGAGAAAAGCTTACTTGGATAGCTGAAGGGTTTTGGTCAGGGCTATGCTCTACAGCAGTGGTTCTCAAACTATTTTTTACTTATTTTACCCCCTCCAAGATATTTGGAGGGGGTACAAGCACAAAAGTGGTAATATATGTGCATGTTATTTGGTGTAAACATGAACATTAAGTGGGTGGTGCAAATACAGTTGAGTGAAAAACATGGTTTTGTGCTTCACTTATGATTTGTGTCATTTTTTGGAAAGATTTATTTAATGTTTATTCAGATTTACTTAATTGTGTTTAGGAGGTATTCAGATTTAATTAATTGAATTATTTCACAATTGTTCATAATCAATATTAAAAATATATATTTTAAATTTCCCCAAGTACCCCCTGCAATCCTTCAAAGTACCTCTAGGGGTACATGTACACCCATTTGAGGACCACTGCTCTACAGTACTACTGTACAGGTGGTCAATGCTAAGAAACCACTAACTCCATACAAAGGGTTCTTAGCATAGCTGTTGTTGGGATGATGTTGTAGAGTGCAATGTTAACTGAACAGAGTAAAGACTACTGTACCTGTCTAAAGTACAACTTGCTCTATGCAAATTCATAGGCCTTTTGGAAAATACAACATTTTTACACAAGCATCATTTGGATGCCACTACTAAATGCTAACTAACTTTGGATAACTTGATCTCTATAGCAAGCATTAGCATGGCTAGCTGTCCCAGACTGAATAAACCTTGTGCTCTGTGACACATTGACAACTACCAAGAGTACTTCATCATATTCCAAAAAGTATTGCCAGTGATGCATGGTTCAAAACCACTTGGATAGTCTTTTCATTCTGCACCACACCAGTTTGTGTTGCACAGACTTTGAACATGGAAGACAAGGAGCAAAAAGCCATTACAGGTCTAGACAAATGTAATAGATTGATCAAAGTTTCCCACTCACCGTTTTTTTTAATTTTACACCAATGATCAAATATATTCCTTACTCTCACAATACACATTAAAAGATAGTAATGTGTTCTGTTCGTCCATTCTACATCAATTCTGCATCAATTTGGTGAGTTGTTTTTCTCTTGGAGCCTGGCCCCAGGAGACATTTGGTCCCCTCAACAATGAAGATCCTCAGTCAGAGCCACTGGCTCTGACCCAGCTGCGGTGGGTCTAACTAACTGCACAGATGTGTCATCAGCTACTCAACTCTCCCGCTCTGCATGACCAGCACTATGCTGCATGGAGAAAAAAGGAGGGACCACAATCTGGGGGATCACTTTCCCTAACCCTAGTGTGGAACCTAATCCTGATAGTTCTGATTTTTTGAAGTGGGGTTGTATAAGGTACTTATCTAGAGTCAGTGTATTACCTACAGTAGAAGGTGGTTGGTGCGCCCCCAGTTTAAAGAAGCTGACAACTGTACCAGCACAGGTGCTAAGCGATGTACTGCTGTGAATGGGGCCAGCAGCTCCCTTTAACCCCTAAACACACTGTAGTTACATGTTGTTACATGTGTAATTACACCAACAGGACACTATAATTTAAAGTGTAACTGACATGCTTTCTTTAAAGACACTTTTTTGTCAGCATATATAATATGTCAGACTACAGCATTTGTTCATTAAGAATGTTGATGCCATGTAAGAGTTAAGTTAACGCTAATATTTCTATTGTTATGTCTTACTGACATGAATGAACACAGATTTATAGTCAAATGTGTGCAGGCAAAAACATCGACATTTGAGAAGGCTGAGATACACACATGGCATAATGGGTTTGTGATAACCATTTATTTTGTTCTCCACTGACCTGGCACAGATGACCTACAGACGTGCAAGTTCTATAAGGCTTTGCTTACACACCTCGTGATTAGGCATCACAGTATGTCCCCATCCCTCCTAAGCAGCAGAAAGCCAGTCACCCCACAGCCTATTCTGCCATCCATCTACCATCACTACTCCACATTACAGCCACAAAAATGCTTCCTTTTTACACACACACACACACACACACACACACACACACACACACACACACACACACAAAGAGAGATAGACAGAGACAGAGACAGAGACAGAGAGAATGTAGTTACCTCGGTTGACCAGTGTGAGCGCTGGCGACTGTGTCCGAGGAATGGGACTGCTGTGGCCGTTGTCCGGCATGTCACTTCCTGTCCGCGGGGGAAGTGGTGGTGGGGTGTCGTCGTGCGGCAGGAGCAGGGCTGGAGGCGGGGGCAGAGGGATGTCGGGGGCACTCTTGGCCCTCTCCCTGTCTCTGCCCACCTCCTTGTCGCAGTCGCCGGCCTGTTCCCTGCTGCTACTCTCCTTCCGCGGTTTAATCAGTTTGGCCAGTGCCTTGGCCCCGGACCACTGGCTCCTCCTGGTGGTCACACACACAGCCGTTAGCCTGGGACTCTTCTCACTGTTTGTTGCTGGCAGTGCCATTTCTAGGCATATGCGGACTATGCGGCTGCATAGGGCCCCGCCGCCACCAGGGGGCCCCCCAATCCCGCGGTCGGCCCTAGGTCCGGGGGGCTTATGATCGCGCTCGCACCCCCCCGGTCAGACATGATAACATAGGGGGCCCAAAATTTTATCTCGCATAGGGCCCCCAAACCGCTAGAAACGGCCCTGGTTGCTGGATTCTTATCACTGCAAATCACTTTATTTTATCTCGCAATATTTAAAGTTCCTTCCTTCTTTACTTGTACTCTGTAATCTGCAGAAATGCTGTGCAATACGTGGACTATAAAATGGTTTCTTGAGATGTATACATACGATATATATATATATATATATATATATATATATATATACACACACACACACATACATATATATACATACATACATACATACATACATACATATTAGTGCTGTCAAACGATTAAAATATTTAATCACGATTAATCGCATCAATGTCATAGTTAACTCACAATTAATCGCACATTTTTATCTATTCGAAATTTCCCTTGATTTCTTTTTGTCCCATTTTTATTGAAAAACAACATTGGCAAACAGGGCGATACAAAATAAAATTATAAAGTGCACATCAGGTAAATTAGGACTCAGCCTATAGTGCAGTTAAACCAGGGCGATAAAAAATAAAATTATAAAGTGCACATGTCAGGTAAACTAAACCATGGCTTAATAATTTCAAGTTTCTTTTTCTCAAGTTTGCTTTGAACATAGCATTCAGACTACTGCTCTTTATTCACCAGAGACTCATCAACCCAGCCTGTACCTTAGCCGTTCTCCGTTGTGTGCAATTTCTGTACATGGCTTGTATGCATGGTGGCTCTCAAAGGCAATTTGTAGGTCCTGTCGTTCGATGCTATGCGAATGATATCAACTAGACCAGTGGTTCTCAACCTTTTGTCTGTTAAATACTTTTTAACCCACCCTGGACCTACAACCGCGCGATTGGTGTGCAAGCCCAAACGGCGTGCTTGTTGTTTTGCTTCCGGTCTAGCTAGATCCGTTGTGGTGCTGTAGTATTTCTAACATTAATAGTTGTTGCAACAGCTTGTGAAAAAAACGACACAAGGCCAAAATAACGTTAATCTCGCGATAAAAAAATTGACTGCATTAAAATGGGTTTGCGTTAACGCCGTTAATAACGCGTTTAACTGACAGCACTAATATATATATATATATATATATATATATATATATATATATATATATATACAGTGTTTCCCATTAATTACTTAGACTGTGGCGGCCCGCCATGGTCTAATTTGTCCCGCCACAGTCTCAGAATGAACCGAAAAGAATTCTTACACTTCTCATAATAACATAATTAAGATCTGTAACTTGTGTTTCTCGCCGCTGCTTCAGCAAAGCATCTCTCACTCCCAGTCAGCCGCTCTGCCCCTCCCCTCCTCCTCCCCTCCTCGCTGTACGCGGTGCGCGCACACTCAGACCGTCACCGGGGCTTCAGAGTAATATGTCCGAGGAGAGCAGCCCTCTCCCGTACTCACTCGCTAGCTTTTATCGCTGTGTTTTTTTTTTTAATCCGCACTTCCAGACCGTCACCGGGGCTTCAGAGTAATATGTCCGAGGAGAGCAGCCCTCTCCCGGACACACACGCTAGCTTTTACCGCTGTTTTGTTTTTTTAATCCGCACTTCCAGACCGTCACCGGGGCTTCAGAGTAATGTGTCCGAGGAGAGTAGCCCTCTCCCGGACTCACTCGCTAGCTTTAACTGCTGTTTTATCCCGCTTCTGGTACTTTACTGGCTTTGACATTTTCTTCTTCTCACTAACATTCAGATGTTAAAATCAAATAAAACGCCAACAGTAAAAAGGGCTAGCTAGGTTAGCTAGGCCAAGTCAATAGCTGTCGCCGTCAGTTCCTACCGCCGCTAGCGGCTTTTCCGACAAGCGGCAGCACCTGGCTGCCTACCTGAGGGTCTCATCAATGGGCCGTCCAGAGGCATTTAATTACCAAAGGGCATTAGAGCTCAAATGTCCGAATTCGGGGTGCAAAGTTTGTAAATAGGGATGATGGGATTAATTATTTATTATTTTATTTTCTAAAAAATAAACTAGTTCAACACAGTTAACCACGTTTGCTTAATTTCTTTGATGGCTCAGATGTATGCTCTAGTTGATTTTGTGTTTTCACCATTCGTATCTATACAACCAATGTGTTTATGATTTAAATTGTTCACAAGAGCACACAGGTCTTCATAGATCTAGTCTCTTAATTTTGCTTTCAAAGTGCACCAGATTGATGCATTTAACTTTAAAATGTGAAAAAAAATCTTCTAACATTAATAGTAGTTTACAAATTAATCTATGCCCACCACTAATATATATATATATACAGTGTTTCCCCTACTATGTATTCAGCAGTGGCGCAGCGCCACTGCTGGAAAATCAGCGCCACTGCAAAAATCTTCACATGATCGGTATTTAGCACAACTACAACGTCATCTTGAAAACGGACCCGCTAGCCGCGGACCCGACCGCGCAGCACCCACCGCCGTCTACAATCGCTGTTAACAGCATGTTACAGCGGTAACAGCATGTGTGTGTCCGAGAGGGCTGCTCTATTCGGACACATTACTATGAAGCCCCGGTGACGGTGTGGGAGTGCGGATGATAATAAAACAGCGGTAACAGCGATTGTAGACGGCGGTGGGTGCTGCGCGGTCGGGTCCGCGGCTAGCGGGTCCGTTGCTGGCGGGTCCGCGGCAATCGCGGCGAATTCTTAGATTACTCGCCAGAGTGGCGAGTGGTCTTCATAAATTACTCGACAAATACAAAAATTACTCGCATTTGGCGAGTAAAACAGCCTTATTTCAACCCCTGTGTGTGTGTGTGTCCGAGAGGGCTGCTCTCCTGAAGATTCACATTCAGAACGTTCATAACTTGTAGTCCTGCATTTTTCTTCCGGTGATTTGATGACGCGTCAAATCACCGTTACTGTAGCCGTTAAATTCTTTTCTTTTTTATATGGAGTAAGTTAGTACATTTGATGGCAGCACAGTCAACGTTATTCATGTGATGAAATATAGTGTTGGAGCATAGTGTTGTTTTTGGGTTCATTTCCCCTTTAAGACAACATTTTCAATATTTTTTGCCCCAATCAATTTCTACCAATAATGTAAATAAAAGCTTAAAATTAACACAAAAGAAAAACATGAGTAATCCTGTCTAAAATTATAAAATCAAGATTTCTGTTTCTGACCAGTTCAAGGTACGTGCTCCAATATTAAATCTGTTGATGGTATATCATATTTGTCTCAAAATGTCCATTTCTATCCACAAAACTTGCCAGAAGTTATGGTTTAAGGGGTTATTAAAAAAAAAAATCTTCCGGAGGTGAATGCCCCCAGACCCCTGCGCGCCGCCGCGTGCGGCTTGCCTCCGTTACGTAACAGCACCACTGCTGGAAAAATTTCTAGGGGAAACACTGATATATATATATATATATATATATATATATATATATATACACTCACCGGCCACTTTATTAGGTACACCTTGCTAGTACCGGGTTGGACCCCCTTTTGCCTTCAGAACTGCCTTAATCCTTCGTGGCACAGATTCAACAAGGTACTGGAAACATTCCTCAGAGAGTTTGGTCCATATTGACATGATAGCATCACGCAGTTGCTGCAGATTTGTCGGCTGCACATCCATGATGCGAATCTCCCGTTCCACCACATCCCAAAGGTGCTCTATTGGATTGAGATCTGGTGACTGTGGAGGCCATTTGAGTACAGTGAACTCATTGTCATGTTCAAGAAACCAGTCTGAGATGATTCGCGCTTTATGACATGGCGCGTTATCCTGCTGGAAGTAGCCATCAGAAGATGGGTACACTGTGGTCATAAAGGGATGGACATGGTCAGCAACAATACTCAGGTAGTCTGTGGCTTTGACACGATGCTCAATTGGTACTAATAAGCCCAAAGTGTGCCAGGAAAATATCCCCCACACCATTACACCACCACCACCAGCCTGAACCGTTGATACAAGGCAGGATGGATCCATGCTTTCATGTTGTTGACGCCAAATTCTGACCCTACCATCCGAATGTCGCAGCAGAAATCGAGACTCATCAGACCAGGCAACGTTTTTCCAATCTTCGATTGTCCAATTTTGGTGAGCCTGTGCGAATTGTAGCCTCAGTTTCCTGTTCTTAGCTGACAGGAGTGGCACCCGGTGTGGTCTTCTGCTGCTGTAGCCCATCCGCCTCAAGGTTCGACGTGTTGTGCGTTCAGAGATGCTCTTCTGCATACCTCTGTTGTAACGAGTGGTTATTTGAGTTACAGTTGCCTTTCTATCAGCTCGAACCAGTCTGGCCATTCTCCTCTGACCTCTAGCATCAACAAGGCATTTGCGCCCACAGAACTGCCGCTCACTGGATATTTTCTCTTTTTCGGACCATTCTCTGTAAACCCTAGAGATGGTTGTGCGTGAAAATCCCAGTAGATCAGCAGTCTCTGAAATACTCAGACCAGCCCGTCTGGCACCAACAACCATGCCACGTTCAAAGTCACTTAAATCACCTTTCTTCCCCATTCTGATGCTCGGTTTGAACTGCAGCAGATCGTCCTGACCATGTCTACATGCCTAAATGCATTGAGTTGCTGCCATGTGATTGGCTGATTAGAAATTTGCGTTCACGAGCAGTTGGACAGGTGTACCTAATAAAGTGGCCGGTGAGTGTATATATATATATTAGTGGTGGGCATAGATTAATTTGTTTACTCTAGATTAATCTCACTCTAATCTTGGAATTAATCTAGATTAAAATGGCTAATTTGAATTCCTATATTCATAATATGTGTGTGCTACTTAAATAATGACTAAAAGTAAGGGGGGGGGGGGGGTGTCACCGGGCAGAGGACGCAGCCGTTCCGCAGCGCAGCCGTTCTGCGGAGCTTACCTTCCTTGGTGGAGATCCGGTATAGACCCAGCTCTAGGGTTGGCTGACTGACATCACGATGGATCGTGATGCC
>JAOPHQ010001783.1:45000-105626 GCA_030340625.1 Merluccius polli | reverse complement strand
ATGATTAACTGTTTTACAGTCAGTAGCTTTGTGTCAATCAGTCCAAGCTTATTTCTCCTTCTTTCCACCGACCGGAAGTGAAATAGTAAAAGCCATAGAGCATCCGGTCAATTTTCAAAATAAAAACACCCTCCCGATCGAACACGGCCACAAATCGTTGTCGTTTATAACTGACTTTGTCTATAGGCTGCAGCACAACACACTTAGGACCTAACAACAATAAACACTAAATACATAGACGCAATACAAGACGCGCAGTCTTGTACCGGTAGTTTCTCGCGTGATCCCGCGAATCCAGCCGCCTCGCAGCGCTAGCTGCCGTTACGCCCGGTGGGGATTGACGCCGGGCAGAGGACGCAGCCGTTCCGCGGCGCTTACTTCCTTGGTGGAAATCCGGTATAGACCCAGCTCCCAACCCAACTTTGACATAGATTAACGGCGATATTTTTTTTATCGCCCGATAAGAGTCTCGCGTTATCGCAGCACGTTAATGCCGATAACGGCCCACCACTAACATATATACATACTGTCGCACTCCGACTTATAGTGAGGGTAGTGTGCCGAAAGGCTGACGGGAAAAAGTGTGTTTAACCTTAAAATATCCAAAAAAAGGTTGCAACACGAAGTCCATTTGATGCAGAAGATGAAGTGGTTTATTGTGCTTTAAATGCAGTTCATGAAAATGTGAGCAAACAATAACGCCAAAAATGCAGCAGAAAAAATATATTTACAAAGTATTAACCAAAACCACCATAGGGTTTACACAGTCTAGTAGTTATATATTACTAATATATTAATTAAGCTTAACCAACTTATTATAAGGGGCCCCACGCTGATAGCTATAATATTACTAATATATTAATTAAGCTTAACCAACTTTATTGTACGGGTCCTATGAGTGGTTCTTATGGGATAGGCAGAAGCACAGTTTAACAAAAATTAGTTAAATAATAATGTAATTAACCTTTACATTAACATATAGTTTGTAAATAAACATTTAACATTTAAATTCTGTAATAAATAACTGTTAATTAGTGCCAATAAGACATTTAGTGTTTAACTATTAACAAATATTAATACAATATTAGTTAATAGATTGTTTTCTATTTGTTAAAACATTAACATACAGATTTTAGCAAACAAACTAATATTTAATTAATGATGAATAAAACTATTAAATTGTGCCAAATAGACATTTTAGTAACAATTAACAAATATTAACAAAGGGTTAGGTAATGGCAAGTTTGCTATTTATTATGGCACCATAATAAATAGCAAACTAGTCATCCGCGGAACCACCGAACCAGACCCCTCCCTCTGTGGAACCACCAGACCCTCCGGTAGGGGGGGATGGGAAGTCGGAAAACCGGTTCTTTTGAGAACCGGTTCCCAGTGTTTCAATTCCTTGGAATCGTTTGCCAATTCGCAAACGATTCCCTTATCGATTCCAGTGGACGCGAATGGACGTCACCACGCACGTTGCGTAGCGACTCCAGTGCAGCCAGCAGTCAACAGTAAAACATGGGCGCCCAAGCGGTACAAACGCTCCAAAGTTTGGTTACACTTCACAAGAAAAGATGACAACAGGGCAACTTGCAATACTTGCAACGTGGATATTTCCTCAAAGGGAGGAAATACTTCCAACATGCAAAAACATTTGCGCACACAGCATGCGATAACGATTTCTGAATGTCGCGTTTTCGATGTGCTCAGGACGAACGTCACTGTATCCTTTTTTTCCAAATGAGAATCGATAAGAGAATCGAGTAAAGAACCGAATCGTTAAGCGGGAATCGAAAATGGAATTCGGAATCGGAAAAATCGTATCGATTCCCATCCCTACCCTCCGGTAACACTTTATAATAATAAAGTGTTACCGGAGGGTCTGGTGGTTCCGCGGAGGGGAGGGGAGGGGTCTGGTGGTTCCGTGGAGGGAGGGTCTGGTGGTTCTGCGGAGGGAGGGTCCGGTGGTTCCGCGGAAGGAGGTTCGGTCGGAGCCGGTGGAGGAAGGGTCTGGTCTGGTGTTCCGCGGAGGGAGGTACAGGTGGTTTCCACGGAGGGAGGGTCAGGTCTGAGCCGCGGAGGGGGGTCTGGTGGTTCTGCGGAGGGAGGGGAGGTTCCACGAGGGAGGGACTGGTGGGTTCCGCGGAGGGGAGGGGTCGGTTCTGGTGGGTCTGCAGGGGGAGGGTCGGGTGGTTCCATGGAGGGAGGGTCTGGTGGTTCCGCTGGAGGGAGGGTCGGAGTTGCGGAGGGGAGGGTCTGGTGGTTCGCCGGAGGGAGGGAGCGTGGTTCCGCGGAGGAGGGTCGTTTCTTTTGGTTCTGCGGAGGGAGGGTCTGGTGGTTCCGCGGAGGGAGGTTCAAGTCGGAGCCGCGGAGGGAGGGTCTGGTGGTTCCGCGGAGGGGAGGTTCAGGTCGGAGCTGCAGAGGGAGGGTCTGGTGGCTCTGCGGAGTGAGGGTCGGGTGGTTCCGCGGAGGGAGTTTTCGGTCGGGAGCCTGCGGAGGGAGTTTCGGGTCGGAGCCGCGGAGGAAGGGGTCGGGGTCTTTTGGTTCTGCGGAGGGAGCGTCTGGTGGTTCCGCGAGGGAGGGTCTGGTGGCTCCATGGAATGAGGGTCTGGTGGTTCCACGGGAGGGGAGGGTCTGGTGGTTCCGCGGAGGGAGGGTCGGGTCAGGTCGGAGCCGCAGGAGGGAGCGAGCGTGGTTCCGCGGAGGGAGGTCGGGTCTTTGGTTCTGCGGAGGGAGGGTCCAGGTCGGCGCCTCGGAGGGAGGGTCTGGTGGTTCCGCAGAGGGAGGTTCAGGTCGGAGCTGCAGAGGGAGGGTCTGGTGGGCTCAGCGGAGTGAGGGGTCTGGTGGTTCCGCAGAGGGAGGTTCAGGTCGGAGCTGCAGAGGGAGGGTCTTTTGGTTCTGCGGAGGGAGGGGTCTGGTGGTTCCGCGGAGGGAGGGTCTGGTGGCTCCATAGAATGAGGGTCTGGTGGTTCCGCGGAGGGAGGGTCTGGTCTGGTGTTCCGCGGAGGGGAGGGTCGGGTCAGGTCGGAGGCCGCAGAGGGAGCGAGCGTGGTTCCGCGGAGGGAGGGTCGGGTCGGAGCTGCGGAAGGAGGGTCGGGTCGGAGCTGCGGAAGGAGGGTCGGGTGGGTTCCCGCGAGGGAGGGTCGGCTCGGAGCCGCGGAGGGGGGGTCCGGTGGTTCTGCGGTAGTGATGGATTTCATGATTCGTTTGCGCGAATCAGTTCGCGTCGTTCAGTTCGCCATAAAGAGTCGTTCGTTCGTTCGTTCGTTCGTTCAGTCGTGTTTCTGGTAGCGGGTGAATCATTCACTCGTTCAGACTCAGCTCCTCCCTCCGCCCCTCGTTCTCATTCGCGAACGGCGAATGCATTCGCGAATCGCGAATGCATTCGCCGTTCGCGAATGCCAGCCGAGTCTGACCGACTCGGCGCCTCCCTCGTTCACAACATTCAAACGAATCACGAATGCAGTTAAGTTACCATTCAGAGATCAAGTTACAGTTCAACTCCGACAAACCAACTGGGGGAGGGTGGTTGATGGTGTTAATAAATGTGTGAATAATAGCAAATACAACATTGTGTCTGGTTGAATATGTTAACATATGTATTTAATTTGAGTCAACAGATTTATTTAATGTATGCATAATGACATGTCAGGATCAAAATGCCCCATTCCCCCAATTCAAGGTAAAGTTAGACAAACCAAACGCAGCGGGATGCGGGGGGGGGGCGTAATAGATTATTGGATGTTTAATATATCAGCAAGATAATAGACTTGATTTAGCAATGATGAGTTTAAAAGTTAATGATGTACAGTTATATTTATTCTGGGCATATTTTATTTACTATTGTGAAGATGGCCATTGGCCACCCCCACTCAAGGACCAAGATCCACCAAGGTGGGGGTCCCGGCCAGGTTGCGTGCGTGAGAAGGAAGCATGAAAGAACGAGACAGATTGACGAGACATTCAAATATATTATTAATCTGGCATGACACAGAAAATACAAAGACAGCATGCATTTACCATTTCACTGATATTTAAATACGATTGGCTGGCTCTCGTGAGTCGTGACGTCTCAGTCCTCGAGTCAATCACAGTCAGGGAACGACTCGCGAATCAGCGCCGCGAATCAGCAGCGCGTCAGAGACTCAGCGAACGAGACGAACGACGACGAACGAGTCGAACGAGAGCGGAGAACGAGGTCAGTTCGTTCACTTTAAAGAGTCGTTCGTTTGAACTGATTCGTTCGCGAACGAGTGTTGGGAGAAAAATCTATGGCCTATTCTAGGCTAACAACGGCGCGGGCCCTTTAAGGGATCAGATCAAAATTGAGGAGTAAATAAAGAGATATAAACTGAATTAAACTGAGTAGATTTATTCTTAATCAAAAGCTAATCAAAGTCAACGGGTAAAAGCATACAATAACAAATATACCGCGGGTGTCACAAAGAGCTTCGCCTCCGGAGAAGTTCCGCTGATTGTGAGCCCTGAGTCTCAGGTCCCTTGGGGCTATATAGATTAAAGGGCAGGTTCGGCCAGGGGGATGACATCATGAGCGGATACATGGATACTTTTTGGCTCAAAAAGGGCAAGTTCTAGTTTGAAGTTAGATAGCAGGGCATCTTTAATTGGCTTCCCCCGTCTTTCATGGGGAGGCTGAGTCGCAGTGCCCATTTTGACCGGGCCTCCCCCGCCTAAGATGTGCGAGGTTTGGGCCGCGTGACATCACCAAGCGCTCTGATTAACATGGCTCTCAGTCTCAGGCAGTAGCGCTTATCACCTGCTACTCCCCTGGACATTTTTTGTTACATCTGGGTGCGCAAGGGATTCTCTGTGAGGGGAGGGGAGCCTATAAACAATGATCACTATGTCTGGTTTTGGACTGGCTCACATGTGGGGAAGGGTGAAGTATTCATAAACAATGTGAATGTCTATCGTGACCCTGCTATTCTAGCTCTAAGTAACCGTTTGGGCCTTTTACTATTGTGGGATATCGTTTGGGGCCTTTTAGCATGGCGTTCTTAATATATAGCATAGCATTCTTAATATATAGCATAGCATTCTTAATATATAGCATAGCATTCTTAATATTTCAATACGAGCCATCACTATTCTGCGGTAGGAGGGAGGTTCCGCGGAGGGAGGGACTGGTGGTTCCATGGAGGGAGGGAGGGTCGGAGCTGCGGGAGGGAGGGAGGGTCAGGTCTGTTGGTGCAGCGGAGGGAGGGGTCTGGGTGGTTCCCGCGGAGGGAGGGTTGTTCCGCGGAGGGAGGTTCGGGTCTGGTGGTTCTGCGGAGGTTCGGGTCGGGTGGTTCCGCGGAGGGGGGTCTGGTGGTTCCGCGGAGGGAGGGATGGAGGTTCTGCGGAGGGAGGGAGGATCGGAGCGCGGAGGGAGGGTCGGGTCTGGTGGTTCCACGGAGGGAGGTTCCAGGGGTTAAAGTTTTCCGTCGCTATGACGGAAATCCGTCAACTCGGCTCTCCCGTGGTCCCACCAGAAAGGCAGAGTGGAGAACCGCATATAAAGAAAAAATAAGCATTTCGAGAGCCTTTAAAAATTCCTACAGTAGTACAGACCATGAATGCAACACTCCACGTATCCTAGCAACATTCAACCCATAAGTCCGTGCGTTTTTGTTGATAGAAGTGGTAGCTCTAGTAGTCGCCGGTAGTAGAAAACTACACGTTTTTCTCAAAGCAGAAACGTACAATTGAAAATGAAAACCGTCGGTTTAACCCCGCCTGGACGGATAAATATTTATTTATGTTACCGCCTAGTTTAAATGCCAAACCGATGTGTTTAATTTGTAATGAGTGTGTCGCGGTTCTGAAAGATTACAGCGTGCGGAGGCACCACGTTGAGAAACACCCGACTTTCCGCGCAAACTTTCCAGACGGATCTCAGGAGAGGGACCCGTGCAAACGCGCAGTTTGGTGCATCGTACTACAATGGTACGTCTCATGCACAGCCCAAGAGAGAGCTACAGAAAACAACAAACGTTACTACTAATGTGCACTAGTTTGTTTTTATGCACTTTGAGATGCTCCTCGATCAGGTATGACCAAAATGTTTATTTTTTTAATTTCAAAAGTAGAAAGAAGTGTTGCTACTAGGGATGGGCATAATTAATCGATGGTCGGGTTAAGAAATGTGTCGATCAATTTATATTGTTATCGACTGTGAGTCTTGAAGCGGTGCCCGGTGATCGCGGCTTTAGTTCCCCGTGTCTGATCGCTGTAATTCGGAGCGTGAATATCGGTTGAATATCTAATATCTTTCTAACTTTAAAAAACACTTTAGCCTAATATTTTTTAAGACGATAGTCGCACATCCCTCGTAACTACGCCGTGAAGGTGAACCCTCCCGGACTCTGCTATTAACATGAACCGGTCCGCCGGAGGAGCCGCACATCCACACGCACCGGACACCAAAATACCAAATAACATGTTTTCCATTTGCTTGCTTTTAAATAAAGTTGTGTGCAGTTATACGGTAAATAGGATTATTGATTAATGACTGATCGCGTACTGTGGTCAAGCCAGCCGCTCCAACATTTTCAATATTTCCATAACTGTGACATTTTAACAAAAAGTTCAGCCTCATATATGTTTTCTGACTAAGGTATTTCTTTTAGATAGTTCATGCAATTGTTTCTAAATGTGTGGCTCATCTTTTCCGAGCGCCAGCTGCAAATTGTGTCGGCATATGCCGGCCTTTTTTCCCCTTTTTTTCAAAACAGTTATACAGTTTAATGCCCACTTTTACTGCTTTTACTGCACTTTTGATGGCCTATATATATATATATATATATATAAAATACTGGTTTCATGCCCTGGCTTTGAACTAGAAGGGATAATGGACCACGTGGTGTTTAAATATCGAGGCGGTAACACTTTACAATAAGGTACGCAAAAACATGGGTAGTTACTGAGGAACGAATGAGTAACGAATGATGAACGACCAGGGCCCTAACTGGGCCCTAAGTGACAGTTACTCAGTAACGAATACAGTAGTCCACTAGTCTGTTTACCAGTAATTCCTCAGTAGTTACTGAGTAACTGTCACTTAGGGCCCCAGTTAGGGCCCCAGTTAGGCCCCTGGTCGTTCATCATTCGTTACTCATTCGTTCCTCAGTAACTACCCGCGTTTTGCGTACCTTATTGTAAAGTGTTACCATCGAGGCAGTATGACCCAAAATGATACCTAAATAAATTTTCAGTCAGATGATTTTTTTTTGCTTTAACCCCTGAGGTTCGGGTCAGAGCCGTGAAGGGAGGTTCGGGTCTGGTGGTTCTGTGGAGGGAGGTTTGGGTCGGAGCCGCAGAGGGAGGGTCGGGTGGTTCTGTGGAGGGAGGTCAGGGTCGGAGGTTACATGCCGCTATTCCGACATGCCGCTACTTAGACATTGACGTCTAGTGGTCGGAGTGGCGGCATTAATATTATTTTCCAAGCGTCCCACTACTGCGACAATTTTCTTTCCCCATTGTCTGAGTAGCGGCACTTTACTTTTTTTCAAACGTCCTGCCATTCCGACATGAGGCCATTAATATTTGTCATTATCATTGTACTTTAAATTAATTAATTAATGTGATTATACCCATATGTTCTGGACTTACACGCAGCTTATGCATGGGTGTGACAAATACATGGGAAAACAATTTCTAAAAAGAGCCAATCATCCAACTTCGAGGCTGCCCCTAGTTGGTAATATATAGGACTAGCCTATCCATATCAAATCCAAAAGCAACAATCTTCATAACAAAATCAGAGTATCCTTTTCAAAAAATATTATTTCGCCGTTCTTAAATTAGGCTTCCACAGCGCAAAAAAGGTAGGCCTACACCTTGAAACTTTGTTCAATCAACTTAAAGTCCGATTAAACTTCATTCAAAGGCAGTCCATAATTATAATTAAATTGATTTCTAACGAACAAGTCCAAATTTCAGGTCCTAGAGCTTTATTCGTGCTTCTTCTTATATATTTTTAAGTAGACTGCTGGCCTGCACGCACAGAGTTTGTTTGATGCATGGAGTTTCAACCTTTTCCCCCCTGAGAGCTGAATAAAAATGAGGAGAGCTCCCTGTCTTTTACATAATGTGTAGGCCTAACATTTATTCACATGGCCGGTTCAAAATCACCTAGTTTTTGACTGAAATGTGTGCCGATATCAATTATTGTGAAAAACATTGTTTGGAGTAGAGGTCTGCACTCGCGATGCAAATGGAAGCTCATTGCGGGTGCGGGCGGGATGATAGAGGTAGGCCTACATTTATTCTATATTAATAACTATTATTATTATTCTATTGCACTTTCTATGAAAAGTAGGCCTAATTGTCGTAATAGCGGTACCAAAAAGGATCGGATGCGGGCGGGATGATAGAGGTAGGCCTACATTTATTCTATATTAATAACTATTAATATTATTCTATTGCACTTTCTATGAAAAGTAGGCCTAATTGTCATATTAATAACTATTATTATTATTCTATTGCACTTTCTATGAAAAGTAGGCCTAATTGTCGTAATAGCGGTACCCAAATTGTAGTAGGCCTAATTGTCGTAATAGCGGGTACCAAATTGTCGTAATAGCGGTACCAAAAAAGATCGGATTAGGGGCATGTCTAAATAGAGGCATGTCGTAATGACGGGATGTCGTAATGGAGGGTTGTCGTAATAACGGGCTGTCGTAATAAAGGGCGGACCCCAGGGTCGGAGCTGCGCGGGGGGGTCTGGTGGTTCCGCGGAGGGAGGGAGGGAGGTTCCGCGGAGGGAGGGTCTGGTGGTAAAGGCGTAAAGGCATGAAGAAAATATAAATGATATATACACACATACATACATACATACATACTGTCACACTCCGACTTAGAGTGAGGGTAGTGTGCCGAAAGGCTTATGGGAAAAAGTGTTGTTTAACCTTAAAATATCCAAAAAAGGTTGCAACACAAATTCCATTTGATGCAGAAGATGAAGTGGTTTATTGCTCTTTAAATGCAGTTCATGAAAATGTGAGCAAACAATAATGCCAAAAATGCCACAGAAAAATATATTTACAAAGTATTAACCAAAACCACCAGAGGGTCTACACCGCATCACAGCCCCTCTCTGACTGCCTAGGCAGTGTAGAACCCCTCCATTTAAAGGCTTGGCCCCTCCCACTGGACAATACCACCTTAATTGGAATCAAATAAATAATCACTTAACGCCACCGGTCATTTTACATATCCAAACTCATTACTACATCTATTTACACTTATTTACAAAACATAAAGGCGGTCCTCAGCGCAGTCACACAAGACCTCAGTCCAGAAATGAAATTACAAACCCATTTCAACCCCACAGTTGGTATGATTCAGTAAGATGGACTGAGCATGCTCTCTACGGTTACTCAGGCACTATAAAAGACAGCCTGAAACAAGGCTCGGGTCCTGTGTCACTGCCCAGCACCAGGAAATACTGTGGTAAGAAAACAACATAATTAGATACAAACTCATGATTTCCAATCCTCAAATAAACAAATACCCAAAACAATAAATGTGTTTGTGTGTGATTCTGGACAACTTTATGGAAATAAATAGCACAGGAAACTTACTTGGCTGTTAAATGTAGCTCAATGTGTTCACCCACCAAACTAACAATAGCATGCTGTTAGTGCCATTTTACATGCACATACATAATTTTCTCAGCCAAGTATTATTTGGACAGTGTATAATTTTGTGTTATCTAAAAGTAATAATTTAGTTACCTCTAAGGAGAGAAATTACTTACCTTGTAATTTACTATTGCGTTTTGAGATATGAGGCTTCCGTAGAGCAAGAAGGAAAAAACGTTTGGTACTGTGATTTTTTGTTGTTGAATAAACGACGGGAGCAACACGAGTGTACCGTTGTCATGTGAAAACATCACACGCGTAAATCCGTTTTTTCCCGTCTGACCAGCGAACTGTTTGAATGTCAGAATGTTTAAAACAAAGAACATTAGCCACTACATTAAGTAAAAACAACATGCCAAGAAAGACGGCCACATTACGAATGGACGAAAGGAGGCGTCGGACTTCTAAGAAAGTTAACGAGACATGAGATACGTGCAAGCATCGGACGACTACCTCAGCGTCTATGGATAAGTACCAATAATTTGATGATCCAGCCAAGTTAATTTACAATTGAAGTTGTGTGCTTTCGGATTTAGTCAAGGAGTTGAGACAAGTTGTGCCGCTAATGTAAGCCATTGGAATCTATGAAGTCTGTTGCTGGCCTTCGACACTGAAAACAAAAAATAAACAGCCTTTAAAGCAGGGGTCGGGAACCTATGGCTCGCGAGCCACATGTGGCTCTTTTGCCGACGGCCGGGGCTCTCGGACGAAATTAGTTGAGGGGGGAAAAAAATGTAATCAAGGAATCAGACTAGGTCTACCCTAATATAATGCTAAAATAACAGTCAATACTAGGGGAGAGCTGTGTCGATTGAAACACGTCATTACATTCGGAGAAAACCGTATTTTTTTTAATCAACCCGACTCTCCCAACACGCACACACGCACGCACGCTGGCCCTATATGACAAGGCTTCGTGGAAAATAGGCAGTTACAGTCTATCTGAGTAATGCGCGGGATGCGCGTAACACACCCCGGTCCGAAGACCGACCGGGGGGGGGGGGGGCGCGTAACACACCCCGGTCCGAAGACCGACCGGGGGGGGGGCGATCGTAACACACCGCCTCCGGTTGGGCCAAATTACTTTACATGACAGTCCTGGGCCGGCCCCAAAGATGTGCGTCGGCCCCGATGGCCAGTCCACCTCTGGCGCTAATCAAAATGTTAAAAAGGAAAAAGCCCGAAAAGAAAGTCCGCAACTTTCAGCCCGACTGGACAGATTGCGTTCGTGGAAAGAGCTGGAAGTGCGATCTGTCTGTTATGTAATGAGAAAATTGCGTCCATGAAACGATCAGTGGCGTAACTATCGACGGTGCAACCGGGGCCCAGGGGGAGAGCCCCCCCCGGCAACAATCGCGCAGCACCCCCCCCCCCCCCCCCTCCGTCAACAACCGCGCCGGGGCCTATCATCATGTTGTTACGCCAGTGGAAACGATGCAGTGTTAACCGCCACTTCGACACTCCATGCACAATTTGCAGCAACATATCCTATGTAAGTTAAATATCCAAACTTTTGCTTGTAACCGTCTTTATGTGGCTCTTCTGAGATTTTTTTTTTTTTTTTTTTGTAAAAGTGGCTCTCAAGGCAAAAAAGGTTCCCGACCCCTGCTTTAAAGGAACCTTTTTATTGAAAACCGCTGTGTTTTGAGGTTAAGGACTGGTCATATTTAGATTTCAGACGTTGGAGTTTGTAATAGTCTTACGTTAGGACTTAAGTTGACTGAAATGGCTGATCACGAGCGAGCAGAAACAGATGGTAATGCCGGTAAAGACCACAAGAGGGCAGTGAAGTATACTGCAAAAGCCATTGAAGAGAAACTACATAAGCAAATGAATGCAAGGAAGCGCACATTATCACGACTCACCAACAAAATGAAAAATATTGAAAGCCTTATGGAAAATTATGACACTGCATACATTGTTGAAAAGGATCATCTTAGTGATTACTCAAAACTACTGAGTGAGTTCATTCAAGCAAATAATGCAATATGTCTGCTGTTGCAAGATGATGATGAAAGGGAGGCTGATCAGCTTTATTGGTTCCTGCCAAATCTAGTTAAGTGTCAAAGTTTTCTGGCCAAAACTGAGAAGTGGATAGTTCATGTAAGACGGCAAGCTGTGACTGCTCCTGAAGAAGTAAGTCCAAATAATAGCGCATCCATGGTTGATACTCAACAGGGAAGAACTGATTCTGTTGTAGCAGCAAGTGTACTTAGCAAACGCTCTTCGAATTTGTTACGAATAAATAACAGCATGTATCAACAGGCTGTAATATCCTCACATAGCCACTAGGGAACAGAAACAAATATAAGCTGTATTAACCGCACCTGGCCACCAGATGGCAGCACATAATACACTGGGGGCGGGCGCTCAACTCTAGCCAATCAGAGTATATTACACGTCATAGAGGCCACGCCTGCCCAGGTAGAGGCAGCGTATCGATAGATATCCAGCTAAGAGTCGCTCCACGCGTGAACAATACAATGCCCCTCCTTTTGCTTTATAGATAATACAGGGTGTCCGCGGGGTTGTAAAAGGTAGTGAAAGGTAGTAAATGAAATTAGCCCAAATTAAGGCCAGTAAAAAGTAGTAAAAAGTAATAAACGTCATCTGACGAGGTAGTAAATTTTCGAACCCCATCGAACTTGGCCTATGAGTTTTTCAATTTGTGTAATTTACGCGCAGGCCTATCTCCTCAAATTACTAAAACTTAAGTGGATTTATTTTTATGTTGCGAGTAGGACTCACGCGCGCGACGAACCTCTCGCGCGCGCTGACTCAAACTTGGTACCCCGCACCCGCAGGCATGCACCTTTTTGAAGACAAAATGTACCACTTGTGTGATTCGTGGAGATCCGTTGAGAAATGTTTTTTAGGGGGGGGGGGGGGGGAGAGGCGAGCGGGCAGAGAGAAGACGCAGCATTCTGTCAGGCGGCACGACAAGCGGGCGCACTCCCGTGTAACTGACGCTTCCGTGCTCGTCGAACGCATGCGCGCGCTCGTGGGAGCCGTTGGAAGAGTTGAGAACTGTTTACATCTTTTTGAGTTGAAAAATCTGAATGGCGCTCCTCCGCCCGTCACTTCACACGGGGAGCGCAAGGTGAAGCCGCGCGGCCAGCCGACAGCGCGAGCGGAAAGTCTTTAAAGAGCCGGACGCGTATTTGTCCTCCTTTTTGAGAGCGCAATAGTAACACACCGCGCCCCCCCCGTCGGTCGTAGGTCCGCGGTGTGTTACTATTGCGTGCACCCCCCCCCCCCCCCCGTCGGCCGGAGTGTTACAATCGCGCGCCCCCCCCTCCCGCCGGCCGTAGGTCCGCGGTGTGTTACTATTGCGCGCACCCCCCCCTCCCGCCGGCCGTAGGTCCGCGTGTGTTACTATTGCACGCTCCCGCCGGCCGTAGGTCCGCGGTGTGTTACTATTGCGCGCACCCCCCCCCCCCTCCCGCCGGCCGTAGGTCCGCGGTGTGTTACTATTGCGCGAGAGCCTCAGCCAATCCTCAAAAAAAAAAAAACACATGGATATTAATATTCGTTTTTCGGAGGATGGTTGTGTCAGGTGTCTCTCTCTCTCTGTTGGCCAGTTGTTGTGTCCAGTGAAGTATAATTACCTCATTAAATGTTGTTATTACAGTGTAAAGTTGCACTTTATTATTATCTAGTTTCTTCCTCTTTTTTCAAGGCCCCAATTGAACGACTTAGAAATTTGGTTGAAAGATATTTCATTACTTTACTCGTCACTTTACTTCACACTTTACGCTGCTACAGTTGCAGCTTGAAGTCGTGCTGGTAGTAAAAAATATTGTGAAGGTAGTAAAAAAAGGTAGTAAAAGGTAGTAATTCAACTTAAGAATTTCTGTATACACCCTGTAATAGGCCTAAAGCTAAACAAATAAAGTGAGTTAAAAGCGATCCTGTGTCGGCGGCCTTCTTCCTCAAAGAACATCACAAATTCATCCAAAGTCTCATCTAATTCATCTGTTCGTCAAAGCTGCACGTGCAGCTTTGCTTGCACGTGCAGCTGCACTGAAACAAAAGCAGATATTACAATTTGAAGAGGTTCAGTTGAAAGCTAAAATGGAGAAGCTAGATGTTGAAACTGCTATTGCTGAGTCTACTGCAAAAATAAGAGTGTAGGAGGAATATGAACATTCTGAAAATTGTAGTGATGGGATGAACTCTTACCTTGATAAGATTTGTGGCTCTATTGGCAACCAGTGACCACCATACTCCAGCTGTAAAACGAAAGGCCACAAGCAGCTTTCGAACAAACCAAGAGAAAGACACAAACCATAACCAAGTCAGTGCGACGCACTACCTGCATGTAAAGCAAGAAAATGACCAAACTAACAGTAGACGCAGTGACGAAAGGCCAGTTGAACTTCACCAAGTAATACTGAAGCAGAATGATATCACAGAGATGTTAATCACGCAACAGAGACTTTATAACCTTCCCCACAGGGAAGTACCTGTGTTCAGTGGAGATCAATTTGAGTTTCTGTCATTTTTAAAGGTTTTTGAACATGTCATTCATAGCAGAACTGATAGTGATGATGACCGATTGTACTATCTAGAGCAATTTACCTACGGTGAACCTAGAGATCTTGTGAGAAGCTGCCAGCACATGAGTGCACAACAAGGCTACAGTGAAGCAAGAAAACTACTGCTCTATCACTATGGCAATGAGCTAAAATTTGCCACAGCCTACATAGACAAAGCTGTTAAATGGTCTCAGATAAAGTCAGAAGATGCCAAGTCACTTCAGTTTTTCTATCTTTCTCACTGGATGTAACAACGTCATGAAGGATATTGAATATCTTGAGGAGATGGACAACCCTGCTAACCTCAGAATCATCGTCTCCAAATTGCCCTTCAGACTTAGAGAAAGATGGAGGGTTATTGCATTTGACGTGCAAGAGAAAGAAAGAAGGAGAGCAAGATTTTCCGATCTTGTGAAGTTCATCAATAGGCAAGCTAAAATAGTGTCAGATCCACTCTTCGGTGATGTCAAAGAGTCACCCGACGAGAAAGGCAAGCTCAAGTCAAGCATACGAGCAGCCAAAGGAAGTGGACTAAAAAGAAGCACCTTTGTGACCAGTGTCACACCAGCTGCAGGCTACGCCTCAGAATCAAGCAAGAACCGCTCACAGCATACAAGTAACACATTTCAGAAGCCATGTCTGTACTGCGATTAAAAACCATACCTTGAGTGCATGCAACAAAATCAGAAGTCAATCAAACAAAGAGAAAATCGAATTCCTCAAAGGAAGAGGACTCTGCTTCGGATGTCTGACCCAAGGTCATATAAGTAAGGACTGTAAGAAGAGAGCGACTTGTGAAATCTGCTATAAGAAACACCCAAGTCTGCTTCACCTCGCAAAGGAAGAGAGCGCCAAGCCTATTGAGAATGGACAGAGATTAGAGCCCGACCGATATATCGGCGGGCCGATATTATCGGCCGATATTAGGCATTTTCCAAACTATCGGTATCGGCATTTATAATGGCCGATAAATGAATATTTTAAAAAAAACGGACGAAACACCCTTCAACCAACTCTTCCTGGGGGATCCCGAGGCGTTCCCAGGCCAGCCGAGAGACATAGTCTCTCCAGCGTGTCCTGGGTCTTCCCCGGGGTCTCCTACCAGTGGGACGTGCCCTGAACACCTCACCAGGGAGGCGTCCGGGAGGCATCCTAACTAGATGCCCGAGCCACCTCATCTGGCTCCTCTCAACGCAGAGGAGTAGCGGGTCTACTCCGAGCTCCTCCTGGATGACCAAGCTTCTCACCCTATCTCTAAGGGAGAGCCCAGCCACCCTGTGGAGGAAGCTCATTTCAGCCGCTTGTACCCGCGATCTTGTTCTTTCGGTCATTACCCAAAGCTCATGACCATAGGTGAGGGCAGGAACGTAGATCGACTGGTAAATCGAGAGCTTTGCCTTTCGGCTCAGCTCCCTCTTCACCACGACGGATCTGTGCAGAGTCCGCATTACTGCAGACGCGGCACCGATCCGCCTGTCGATCTCCCGCTCCATCCTCCCCCCACTCGTGAACAAGACCCCGAGGTACTTGAACTCCTCCACTTGGGGCAGGATCTCATCCCCGACCCGGAGAGTGCACTCCACCCTTTTCCGGTTGAGGACCATGGACTCGGATTTGGAGGTGCTGATTCTCATCCAGCCGCTTCACACTCGGCTGCGAACCGGCCCAGCGAGAGTGGAGGTCACGGTCTGATGAAGCCAACGGGACCACATCATCCGCAAAAAGCAGGGACCCAATCCTGAGGTCACCAAACCGGACCCCCTCAACGCCCTGGCTGTGCCTAGAAATCCTGTCCATAAAAATTATGAACAGGATCGGTGACAAAGGGCAGCCCTGGCGGAGTCCAACCCTCACTGGAAACAAGTCCGACTTATTTCCGGCAATGCGGACCAAGCTCTGACACCGGTCATACAGGGAACAGACAGCCCGTATTAGGGGGTCCGATACCCCGTACTCCCGGAGAACCCCCCACAGGACTCCCCGAGGGACACGGTCGAATGCCTTCTCCAAGTCCACAAAGCACATGTGGACTGGTTGGGCAAACTCCCATGCACCCTCAAGGATCCTGCAGAGGGTGTAGAGCTGGTCCACTGTTCCACGGCCTGGACGAAAACCACATTGCTCCTTCTGAATCCGAGGTTCGACTATCCGATGGACCCTCCTCTCCAGCACCCCTGAATAGACCTTACCAGGAAGGCTGAGGAGTGTGATCCCCCTATAGTTGGAACACACCCTCCGGTCCCCCTTCTTAAAAAGAGGGACCACCACCCCAGACTGCCAATCCAGGGGCACTGCCCCCCGATGTCCACGCGATGCTGCAGGAGTCGTGTCAACCAAGACAGCCCCACAACATCCAGGGCCTTAAGGAACTCGGGCGGACCTCATCCACCCCCGGGGCCCTGCCACCGAGGAGCTTCCTGACCACCTCGGCAACCTCAGCCCCAGAGATAGGAGAGCCCACACCCGAGTCCCCAGGCCCCTGCTTCCTTACCGGAAGGCGTGTCGGTGGGATTGAGGAGGTCTTCGAAGTATTCCTTCCACCGATCCACAACGTCCCGAGTCGAGGGTCAGCAGCGCACCGTCTCCACCATACACAGTGTTGACGATGCACTGCTTCCCCCTCCTGAGACGCCGGATGGTGGTCCCAGAACCTCTTCGAAGCCGTCCGGAAGTCGTTCTCCATGGCCTCACCGAACTCCTCCCATGTCCGGGTTTTTGCCTCAGTAACCGCCACAGCTGCGCTCCGCTTGGCCTGCCGGTACCTGCCTGCTGCCTCCGGAGTCCCACAGGCCAAAAGGTCCTATAGGACTCCTTCTTCAGTTTGACGGCATCCCGTCACCGCCGGTGTCCCACCAGCGGGTTTGGGAATTGCCGCCACGGCAGGCACCGAACACCTTGCGGCCACAGCTCTGGTCGGCCCCGCCTTAACAATGGAGGCGTGGAAACATGGCCCCACTCGGACTCAATGGTCCCCCGCCTCCCCCCGGTACATGGTCAAAGCTCTCCCGGAGGTGGGAGTTTGAAGCTCTCTCTGACAGGAGACTCTGCCAGACGTTCCCAGCAGACCCTCACAATACGTTTGGGTCTGCCAGGTCTTGACCGGCAACCTCCCCCACCATCGCAGCCAACTCCACCCAGGTGGTGATCAGTTGACAGCTCCGCCCCTCTCTTCGCCCGAGTGTCCAGGACATGCGGCCCGCAAGTCCGATGACACGACTACGAAGTCGATCATCGATCTGCTACGAAGTTGATCATCGATCTGCGGCCTAGGGTGTCCTGGTGCCAAGTGCACATATGGACACCCTTATGCTTGAACATGGTGTTCGTTATGGACAATCTGTGACGAGCACAGAAGTCCAATAACTGAACACCACTCGGGTTCAGATCGGGGGGGCCGTTCCTCCCAATCACACCCCTCCAGGTCTCACTGTCGCTGCCAACCATGGGCGTTGAAGTCCCCCAGCAGAACGAGGGAATCCCCAGAGGGAGCACTTTCCAGCACCCCCTCCAAGGAGTCCAAAAGGGTGGATACTCTGAACTGCTGTTTGGACCATAGGCACAAACAACAGTCAGGATCCGTTCCCCCACCCGAAGGCGGAGGGAAGCTACCCTCTCGTCTACCGGGGTAAACTCCAACATACAGGCACCAAGCTGGGGGGCATAAGTATTGCTACCCCTGCCCGGCGCCCTCTCACCAGTGGCAACTCCAGAGTGGAAGAGAGTCCAACCCCTCTCGAGAAGACTGGTTCCAGAGCCCTTGCTATGCGTCGAGGTGAGGCCGACTATATCTAGCCGGAACTTCTCAACCTCGCGCACCAGCTCAGGCTCCTTCCCCACCAGAGAGGTGACGTTCCACGTCCCTAGAGCTAGCTTCTGCAGCGAGGATCGGACCGCCAAGGTCCCCGCCTTCGGCCGCCGCCCAGCTCGCACTGCACCCGACCCCTTTGGCCCCTCCTGCTGGTGGTGAGCCGGCGGGAAGGGGGTCCCACGTCATCCTTTCGGGCTGTGCCCATGGGTAGGCCCGGCCACCAGGCGCCGCCGAGCCCCACCCCCAGGCCTGGCTCCAGGGGGGGCCCCGTGACCCACGTGGGCGAGGGACACGCAAGAGCATTTATTGTATTCATCATAAGGGGTCTTCTGAGCTACCCTTTGTCTGGCCCCTCCCCCCGGACCTGTTTGCCATGGGTGACCCTACCAGGGGCATAAAGCCCCCGACAACGGAGCTCCTGGGGGTCATTGGGACACGCAAACCCCTCCACCACGGTAAGGTAGTAGCTCATGCCACTGTCCTATTTCACAGCGTCGCCGCGCATCAAGTGCCGCCGAAAAGGCGCTTTTTTTTTTCTTTTGCTCCAGAGACGACTATTCCTGTTGACGCCGCGCACGACGCTTCCTATGTGTGCTAGGGGCGGCACTTGTGTCATAGACGTGCTGCGGTGGCAGCGTGTTTTGCATTTTATAATGCTTTATCTCCATTTCTGTTATTTTGATGACTAAATAATAAACAGGGGAAACGTGGAAAATTGTTATTTGAACATGGTTGTCACGCCGGCCTGCCGAATAGCTCTACTACAAATTTGATGTTGCAATGGGCGCAACCGAACTTGATGTCTGCAGTGCTGCTTGAAGCCGCCTCCCTGGCGACAGCAGCCAGCGGCCACAGCGCCCCCTGGCTCATGTCGCTCGCGGTGTGACCATCGGTGAAGTGTGTTCACTGCATTATCCTATTATTTTAGCGAGGACTCATAAATAACTACATATACTAATGTTAGGGAAATCTGTTTGTTTTGTTACGCGTTTCTGGAATTTCTTTTTTAAATATATATATCGGCCGATATATCGGAATATCAGATTTTTAAATCACCAAATATTTGTATCGGTATCGGCCTTAAAAATCCCATATCGGTCGGGCTCCAACAGAGTGTTGCCAATGAAATCAGCTTCAGTTGAAGACGCGTCCCTTAAGAGTGAAACCTGTGGAGTCATGGGGCGGGAGCAGTGATTGCATTTTGTCTACTGTGCCTGTGCACATTAAATCCAAGAAGAGCAACAGATGTAGAAACGTATGCATTTATGGACTCAGGAAGTTCAGCAACATTTTGCTCTGAGAAGCTGAAGTGGCAGCTTGGTGTGCATGGCAAAAAGGCTCAGATACTACTGCGTACTATGGGCCAGGAGAAACCTGTGCCAAGCTATGTGCTTCAGATCTGGAAGTATGCGGTGTAGCAGAGAACAATTATATTAGTGTGCCAGGTATTTTCACCCACACAGACATACCTGTGACAAAGGGAAATATTCTGTTCAGAAGGATCTGGAAAGGTGGCCATACTGTCGGAAGTGCAGTTGCACATATTGAAGAGATGTTCAATTCAATTTTATTTGTATAGCGCCAATTCATAACAGAAGTTATCTCAGGGCACTTTTCAAATGGAGCAGGTCTTGACCGAACTCCTAATAACATTTACAGAGACCCAACAGTACCACCATGAGCAAGCACTTGGCACGGGGGCAAGGAAAAACTGCCTGTTAAAAGGCAGAAACTTGGACAGACCCTTGGCTCTAGGTGGGTGGTCATCTGCCTTGACCAGTTGGGGTGAGAGAGAGAGAGAGAGAGAGCAACTACATCAATACACTAATGAACATGATGATGATGACGACAGCAGCAATGATGGGGGACAGCAAGCAGCAACAACAGTAACTGTATATAACTGGTAACTGATATTAGCAATGGCAGTCAAGCAGGACATGGAGGCTCCGCCAGGATCCATGAGAACCTGCGAGACGAGAAAACACAAGAACTCCGGGGAAGAAGTGTTTTAGTAACATGCATTAATGGGACATGAATGTGTGCACAGAGAGAGAGAGAGAGAGAGAAATCCCCCGATAGTCTAGGCCTTAGCAGCATAACTAAGGGATGGTTCAGGACTCACCAGATCCAGCCTAACTATAAGCTTTATCAAAGAGGAACGTCTTAAGCCTACTCTTAAATGTGGAGAGGGTGTCTGCCACCCGAACCACAACTGGAAGCTGGTTACTGAAGAGGAGCTTGGTAATGAAGGCTCTGGCTCCTGTTCTACTTAATAGGCACTAATAGGCACAAATGTTCCCAAAGCCATGGAACCATGGAAGATTATTCACAGTAAAGATGACGGGCCTTATGCAGTGAAGACTATCCTAGGCTGGGTCGTTAATGGCCCTCTTAAAAGGGGCTGTGACCACAACTCAATCTGCACTGATCAAAAGGTTTTAGTCAACCGAATCTCAGTCATTGGTGTGGACAGCATGTTGTTGCAGCAGTATAATCATGACTTTCCAGAGCATGTTAGTGAGTAAAGGTCTGAAATGTCACGAGAAGATGTTCAGTTCATCAATTCCGTTTCAGAAACAGTTAAGAAGGTTGATGGACATTACAATATTGGATTACCTCTGAGAAAGAAGACAGTTGTGATGCCAAAAACCGATGTGTTGCTGAGCAACTTGCAGCAAATCTGAAGAAGAAACTCAGCAAGAATTCAGCCTTACACAAAGAATACCGGGAATTCATGTCAGATTGCTGGGCAAAGGCTATGCAGTGGAAGTGCTAGGTGATAAGCTGAAACAACGAGGAGTATGGTACATACCCCATCATGGGGTGTTCCATCCACAGAAAGGGAAGCTGCGTGTGGTGTTCGATTGTGCAGCATCTTTCCAAGAAATCACTCAATGGAGAAAATCACTCAATGGAGAACTGTTGCAGGGTCCAGACCTTACGAACACTCTAATCGGAGTTCTGACAAGATTTCGACATGACACATTGGCTATCATGTAAGATATTGAGGCGATGTATCACCAAGTGAAAGTTCCTGATGAAGATTCCGACTTGCTGCGATTTCTTGGTGGTCACAGGGGGATATGAGCCAGCCCTTGCATAAGTACAAGATGGTAGTCCACTTGTTTGGGGCCACATCCTCCCGAGCTGCGCTAATTTTGCCTTGAGACAGACGCTGAAGCGAAAGAGACACATCGTCACCTAGTGCAGTAAAGACGGTCTTGAACAATTTCTACGTAGACGATTGTCTTACCTCGATGTCCAAGGAGCATGAGGCTATCACCTTGGCCAAGGATTCATCACACTGTGTGGAAGTGGAGGATTCCGCTTAACAAAATGGACAAGTAAGAGTTGTGCTGTACTGTTGTCGCTTCCTGAAAGAGACAGAGCAAAGGAAATCAAGAATCTAGATCTCGACAAGGATGAGCTACCGATGGAGAGAGCTCTCTGAGTTGACTGGTGTATTGAATCAGACTCTTCAAGTTCAGGATCAATGTGAATTTGGAGGGATTTGGATCAGTCATGTCAGCGCAACTGCCCATTTCTCTGACGCAAGCGAGAAGGGCTATGGAGTCGTCACCTACCTTCGTGTAGTGTATTAATAGTCATATTACTAATATTAATTAAGCTTAACCAACTTTATTATAAGGGTCCCCCATACTGATTAGTTTATATTACTAATATATTAATTAAGCTTAACCAACTTTATTATAAGGGTCTATGAGGAGTGGTTCATATTGGGATAGGCAGAAGCACAGTTTAATGACAATTACTGAAATAATGTCATTAATTTTATTAACATCGTTTGTAATAAACATTTAACATTTAAATGATGTAAGAAATAACTGTTAATTAGTGCCAAAAAGACATTTAGTTAACTATTAACAAATATTAATACAATATTAGTTAATAGATTGTTTTCTATTTGTTAAAACATTAACATACATATTTTATGCAAAAACTAATATTTAATAATGATGAAAAATCTTACCTTGTGCCAAATAGACATTTTAGTAACAATTAACAAATATTAACAAAGGGTTAGGTAATGATAGTTTGCTATTTATTATGGCACCTTATTATAAAGTGTTACCACAGTTTTCCCTGCCACTGGTAATACACCACACCAGCACACACACCATCATTTGTCAGACTGGGCAAAAGGAGGACTCAGATGCAGATAGGCAGCGGGAATGACAGGCTTTATTTTCTGAATAGTATTTCTTTAGACAGAATGACAAAGCAATGGCTGAGAAAATCTAAATGTCCGGAGGACACACTACGTAACAAAAACAACACGAACGAAAACCATCCCGAAGGAGGGAAAAGGAACTACTCTGATTTTAGCGATAAATACTTGAAACTATTACTATGAAAATTTATTTAAACAAAAAAAATCACTCAAGGAGGAAAAGCACACAGGCTATGAAATGAACTTCTCTGTCTTAACTGCAAAAACTACAAACAAAAAACGCTCCAAGATTAACTGGTTTTACAAACAAAAGGACTGACCAAAAAAAACTATGAACACAAAATCATTCTGCTTCAGAGGAAAACTAAATCAGAAAACAAAACTTGACAATACTTAACTTGGCTCTTAGGCAAGGCTGTGAACGAGGCTGGATGTATTCGACAGGACGAATGAAATACTCTGGCAACGAGGACAGGGGAAGACAAAGACTATATACACATGAGGAGGGGAGACACAGGTGGAAACAATCAGGGATCGGAACCATAGTGCTTTCCTTAACGGTTTAACCTGGCTTACGTGGAAGGTCGGATGAACGGGGCGACGAAGCCGGACAGCAGCAGGGCCAATAAGCCTTGTAACGGGGAAAGGGCCCACGAACGTGGGGCAATTTCTTGGACGTGACCTTGAGGTGTAGATCCTTGGCGGACAGCCACACTCTCTGACCCGGATGGTAGTTCAGTGCTGGACGTCTCTTCTGATCAGCTGTCTTTTTAACTCGATTCTTTGTCCGATCAGTACCTGTCGAGTGGCTGCCCAGATGCGGCGGCAACGTCGAACCATGACGTGGGCTGAGGGAACCAACACCTCCATTTCATTGTCTGAAAACAGAGGCGGCTGATAACCTAGGGCACAGTGAAAAGGGGAAAGGCCAGTAGCAGATGTAGGCAAAGAATTGTGTGCATACTCTACCCAGACCAGGTGTTTGCTCCATGTCGAGGGGTTCTGGTAAACCACGCACCGGAGGCTGGTTTCCAGTTGCTGATTGAGGCGTTCGGTCTGGCCGTTGGCTTCCGGATGGTATCCTGATGTCAAGCTGGCTTTGGCTCGATGAGCTGCAGAACCGGGACACAAACTGGGGCCCCGGTCTGAAACAATGTCTCTGGGAAACCCATGGACTCAAAAACAATGTTCATCATGACCTCCGCCGTTTCCTTGGCGGATGGTAGTTTCGGTGGTAGAGCGATGAATTTGACCATCTTGGAGAAACGATCGACCACGGTGAGAACCGTGGTGTTTCCTTGTGAGACCGGGAGCCCTGTGACGAAGTCGATGGAAATGTCCGACCATGGTCTGGAGGGGATGGGAAGTGGTTGGAGAAGCCCCGTGTTTGCCCTGGAAGATGTCTTGTTCTGTGCACAGACCGAACATGCCTCAATGTACTCCCGGACCTCTGGCTCCATCGCCGGCCACCAGAACCTCCGGGATATGATGAACATGGTTTTCTTGACTCCGGATGGCATGAAAGCAGCGAGGTGTGAGCCCAATGAATCACCTGTGGGCGCAGCCAGCGGGAACAAATAGACGGTTGTTGGGACAACCGTGAGGTGATGGGGTCCACCGTTAGCTTTACCTCGTTTTCTATAGTAGTCCAGGTGATGTGCCAAATTTGAGGTGATATGTTCACTTTTTCATAAAAGCATGAAACTTGGTACACGTGTACAGTTTGGGGCCCCGAACATTTTCAGACATGGAGCCATCGCAAAAACGCCCGTGGCGGCCATGGTGGCCATTTTACTTTCCGCCATAACCGAATTGTGTATTTTGCATCATATCTCCTGAACCAAACATGATAACACAGAAAAGGTGATGTCTACCCTATGTTTTGATGGTCAAGGATTACAATGATACCATATACAACATCATAAACTGTTCAGGTGAATAGTTAATGATGAATTCAGTGACGTGAGAAGGAAATCACAGTATCTGGGAACCTATGTTCTAAAACATAATTATTTTGTTCATTAACCCTGACAATACTGTAAAGAGTAGGACAATATTTAATATGACCTTAACAACTTAGCTTGAAAAGAATGTCTCAAACACAAAGATTTACTTCAAAAAATTAATTTCAGAAAAACATTTGTTTGATTTATTGTTGTTGCTGTTGAACCTATTCTTCACTGTCTCCTTCACAGTCTCCTCCACATTGACACAGTGCTGTGCATTTTAAGGAGGCTTTTTTGCATTTGCAATGCCCCGGCAGCCTTTCTTGCAGCCACAACTCACGAGTTCAAGGATGGACTGGCTTGCTGTGGAAGAGTTGACCACAATGGTCTCCAATCGCTTGGGTCCATCCAACCCAGTCTGCTGGAGATGGCATTTGGTGCACCTCAAGTGCTTGTCCCCAACAGTGTCTCCTTGGTACACTGCTCTTTTGAGGTGCTGCACCAGTGCCTCCTTAGTTGGGGGATTTGCTCCATTCCTTTCCTTTCTTTGTGAACAACTAAGACGAGCTTGATCAATGTTGACTTGGCTGCTGGTACGAAGTAGAGGAGAATTGTGAAGCGCTCCACAATGGAAATTACCTCCTCTGGAATGCTTTTTGGAGCCTTTGAGAGAGCATGAAGGCCTCTGTTGCCATGTCATAGGCATTCCAGGTATCCATGCTGTCTTCTTTCCCTGGTTGCAAATGCTGATACTGTGTCACAGCCAGTGAATGCATGGAAACAGGAAGGGCCTTGGATTTGTCAGGACCAGAGACTTGGCAATTTCATGGGCAGGGATGTATCTGAAGTTCTTGCCAGTCCAAATGCCACCACAGCTCCTCAATGTCCAGCTCTGACACATGTGCAATGGCTAGGACCACAACATCTGTGTCCACAGTGGCGGGTGATCTTTTTGAATCCTTTTCTTGCAGCATCTGCCGCATGGAGTAGGATGGAGTGGATAAGGCCAGGTGCATGGGGCGGTGTGAGCGACGTGCGCGTCAGGTGTTAGTCTGCTAAATGTGATAATTTTGGCCCTCATGCCTTAACCCTTAAGCTATATTATTTCGCAACAAGTCATACAAAAACTGGACCTTTGTTTGCTGCTAAGAAACTTTGTTTGTCGCAAGGACACTTTGTTTTCATTAACCAAACCGTGATCCACACGCTTGAGTTCGCCATGGAACAGACGCCGATTTCCAATCAGACAATTTGGGACGCAATACAGCAAATGAAAATGGATATGCTTTCCCCACTTTGACACGAAAATGGACAATATTCAATCGGGATTACAAACAATACAAGGCTCGTTGTCCACACTTGGTGATCACGTGTCTCAACTTGAACAAAGAGTCAGCTCAAATGAGGACAACCTAACCGATCTTCAGAAGCAGGTTAAATCACTCGTAAAAGAAAACTCTTACCTGCGCGATAAAATTGAGGATGCGGAGAATCGTAGTAGGGCTTACAACCTGCGCTTCTTGCATGTTCCGGAAAAAATCGGAGGGCCAGGACATCCTCGGCTTCATGAGAAACCTTATCCTTCTACTTCTTGGAGAAGAGAACTTCACGACTCCTCCAGTCATCGAGAGGGCCCACCGTTCTCCCACTACGCTACAATCGAATGAGCCGAATGCTGGTCCAAGGCCGATCCTTGTGAAACTTCTCAGCCTCCAGGACAAACAACGGATTCTACGTCTCTCACGTCAGAAGAGGGAACTAAAATATGAAGACAAACGCGTCCACATCTTTCCCGATTACAGCGCTGGTATTCTCTTTAAACGCCGGCAGTTTGATGGCATCAAGAAAAAGCTCCGCGAAATGAAGATGGAATACTTTCTACTTTATCCTGCCACACTGAAGATCATCGCAGCGGGCAAAGCAGTCATGTTTAAAAGTCCCGGAGAAGCAGAGTCCTTTCTTCAAGATCTTAAGACTCACTCCAATGACTGACTTATGAGGTAAAGACGAACTGATTTGTTTGCGATGTTACTGTTATTTGTGGCATGAATGGCTAATATAATTATTGAAGTGAATCCAATTATTTGACCTGAGTAGCTCGGCTACCAGTTTCTCATTGCCGATTAGTAGTCAATATAATTTTGGCCATGATGTTAGTTTTCTGTTCTTCTGTACGGTGTGAATATGATTGAGGACTGGATAACTTGGGCCTGCTGAAGAGGTGCAGACCTCTTTGATGAGCCGTTTTTGCCTGTTTTGTTTGTTCTCTACTGTAGCCTATCTATATTGGCCAATGTTCATTCTTATTTTATATAGCCGTGATTTTTGACTGAATTATTGTGCAAAGAAGAAATATTTAGGTTTCCACTTCATGTACTTAGAAACTTAGCAGACGGTATCTGCATTCTCTCATGTTTTGGCCGTGTGTGTGTGTGTGTGTGTGTGTGTGTGTGTGTGTGTGTGTGTGTGTGTGTGTGTGTGTGTGTGTGTGTGTGTGTGTTGCTTTCTCTCTCCTTGCCTCTCCCCCTCCACTTTTTCTGTTATGTCCCTGAATAATTTACATGGGTAAAGGCTTATTTGTCATCCACCTGAACATAAGAAGCTTGACACACAAAATTGATCTCTTGAGGGTCTGGCTAGTTTATAATAAACCTAGTGTTATCACACTGTCTGAGACCTGGTTGAATAATATTTCAGATGAGGAAATCAAACTGGATGGTTATGCCTTGTATAGAGCTGATAGGGGTAGTCGTGGTGGAGGGGTAGCCACCTATGTCTCCTCAAAATTATTTTCCGAAATTATAATTCCAAAGGAAATCCCAGTGCACTTTGAATGCCTTTTCGTTAAAATCATTTTTCATGAAAATAAACGACTAATCATTGGAAATATTTATAAACCTCCATCTGCTCCAGCAGAAACTACTGATTGTATCCTGTCTACCATTAATTCTTTAGACTGCACCAGTGAAAAAATCATATTAGGTGACTTCAATTCTAATTGGCTGGATCGCTCCTCTCAAAAAGATCGGAACCTCTTCAACAGCATAAATCTAACTCAACTCATAACTGAACCCACTAGAGTCTGTCCCAGTTCTTCCTCTTTGCTTGACTGGATTTTAGTTTCTCACCCTGGCAGAATTTCACAATCTGGGGTCCTACCTGACTCTTTTAGTGACCACTCTATGGTTTTTTGTATTTGGAAAATCAAAGTGCCTCATCTTCCTCCTAAATTCATTAAAGTAAGACAATTTAACAAAATTAACCCTGAATACTTCATTCAGGATATAATAAACATAAACTGGGAAAGATTTCAATTAATTCCATCTGTTGAAGATGCATGGAATTTCTTCTATACCGAGTTTGTCGAGACAATTAACAAGCATGCTCCTTTTATTTCAATTAAGGTCAAGGGTCGACATCTACCTTGGATCAAGGGAGATCTCATACACCTATTCAAACAAAGAGACAAGGCCTGGAAAAAATACCGTAAAACAAAGGATGCTGCTGACTGGAATGCTTATAAGGAGATAAGGAATAAATGTAAAACCAACACAAGAAATGCTAAAGCAAATTACTATAAAGACTGCTTATCAACTGACTTTAAAAACCCGAAGAAATTTTGGAAGACAATCAATAGTATAACCAATAAATCCACAAAAAGCCCTACAACGCATATTAGACTAAACAATCAAACTGTGAGTGAACCTTTATTAATTGCAGAGACATTTAGCCAGCACTTCTCTACAATTGGCAGCTCTCTATCTGGTTACACCTACTCTGGTCCTATTTCGAATCAGAATAGGTGTAGCAGCTCCTTTTGCTTCAAAACTATCTTTCCAACAGATGTTCAGCGGGTTATTGATAGCCTAAGCTCTGGATGCAGTGCTGGTCCAGATGGTCTGGAAATTAAGTTCTTTAAACTTGCCTCTCATGTTTTGTCGTTCCCACTGGCTGACTTATTTAACTTATCTTTCGCAACTTGTGAAACACCCTCATCATGGAAAAGCGCTAGAGTAACCCCTCTTTATAAAGGTGGTGACACCTCAGACACCAATAATTATAGACCAATCTCAATTATCAATAGTATAGCAAAAATATTTGAAAAACTAATATTTAATCAATTATCTAAATACCTTGCAGACTATAACATATTATCCCCACACCAATCAGGTTTTCGACCTAATTACTCAACCACCACTGCTCTTCTCAAATTTACAAATGATATACTGTCAGCAGCTGATAGCAATATGCCTACAGGTGTTATATTTATTGATCTTTCAAAAGCGTTTGATATGGTTGATCATTATCTTCTCTTAGATAAACTGTACGCTATTGGTCTTTCTACTAACTCTCTTTTATTTTTTAACTCATTTCTTCATTTTAGAAGTCAATGTGTCTCCTTTCAGGGAAGTCAATCACAATTCAAGATCATTGATAAAGGTGTTCCACAAGGCTCATCCTTAGGTCCTCTTTTGTTTTCAATTTTTATAAATGATCTTCCTCAAATCTGTTCTGACTGCCAAATTCATTTATATGCAGATGACACTGTATTATACTCTTCCAGTTCTGACACTTCACAAATTCAATACTCTTTACAATCTGATTTCAATCTGGTTCAAATATGGTTCTCTTCAAATAAGCTTCTGTTGAATAAGAACAAATCATATAGTATGTTGTTTTGCACTCGACCTGACTCTTCGTTATTAAGTAACTGGTCTATTAGTCTTCTTGATGGAACAACAATAAATCGAATTGAAGAATTTAAATATTTAGGCCTTTGGCTTGATTCTCAGCTATCCTTTAAACCTCACATTAACTCAATTACCAAGAAAATATTTGGTTGTCTGAAATCACTTTATCGTTCTGTTGACTGCTTCTCTCAAGAAGTTCGGAAAAGAATTGTAATGCAATTATTATTTCCAATATTGGACTATGCTGATGTTATCTATGGTAACACATTTGAAACAAATCTCCGTCCTCTTAATGTGCTATACAATAGTCTTTGTAGATTTGTGCTCAGGTGTCCTTACAGAACTCATCACTGCCTAATGTATGAGTCCCTGAACTGGCCTGCCCCTAAGTCCAGAAGACAACTCCATTGGTCAATACTTACTTTCAAATGCATCTATTTCAATTTCCCTTCATATTTGAAACAACTCTTAATTCCTTTTACTTCTCAATATAGCCTACGGCACATGGACCACCTGTTTCTAGTCACACCTAAAATCAAAAAAGAAATTGGTCGTCGGGCATTCAAATTCAAAGCTCCATCAGATTGGAATAACCTTCCTTCCTCACTTAGGTGTATCATTTCTTTCCATATTTTCAAATTATCGTTAGTTACGCATTATAAAACATCCTGCTCTTGTTTCTGATCTATCTTACCTTCTTTTTCTAGGACTCATTCTACTCATACCTGTTTTCATTTTGTCACTATACTGTATGTATCTATAAATATGTACCGTATACTTGACTTCAGTATGCAAGAAAATGTATTTATATTGGTGTATAGTATGCTTATCAGTACAAATGTCTACCTTCATTTTGTTGAGGGATTCCTTTTTATTTATTTATGTATTTTTATTTTTATCTATTTATTATTATTGATATTGTTATTATTATTATTATTATTATTATTATTATTAATAATAATAATAATAATTTGGATTGTACTCTGTAATACTGGCTGGTGGGGGGTGGGAATGGGGGGGCTAGCTTTGGAGAGCAGTGTTGGAGTGTGCATGGGTGTATGAGTGTGTGTGTTTGTCCTTGTGCTTATGTGTTTGAATTATGTTTAGTACTTATTCTTTGTTATCTTTGTATTGTTTGCCATTATTGTAAGGACCCCCTCGAAAATGAGATGATACATCTCAAGGGGTTATCCTTGAAATAAAGAAATCGAAATCGAAAGAACTGTGGGAACTGTGTTCTTAGGGTTGAGGGCCTCTCCCTTTCTTCGCCAAATGTGCCCAAACAGTTCCAGTTTAGTCTCATCAGACCAAAGCACAGACTTCCAAAACTCTTCTTTACCTTTCAAATGTTCATGGGTAAACCTCAGTCTGGCTTGGATGTGCCGTTTTTTGAGTAAAGGGGTTCTTCTTGGATGATGGCCCTGAAGCCCACCACGATGGAGAGCTCTCTCAACTGTGCTCCTTGACACATCAACTCCAGAAGAGGCCATGTCTGCAACAATCATCTTCGCAGTTGTCCGGGGGTTCTTGCTGACATCTCTGACTAGTTTCCTCTCAAGAGCTCTTGATATCTTTCTCTTACGACCACGCCCAGGTTGGCTTGTCACAGAGTTTGTGTTATTGTACTTTGCAATGATCCAACGTACGGTTGTTCTCGGGACAGTGAAGCATTTTGAAATAGTACTATAGCCTTGCCCCTTACCGTGGGCCTCCACTATTTTTTTTCTGAGGTCAAGGCTTAGTTCTTTGGTCTTAGGCATGGTGGCTGAAGCAATTCCCCCTCAATGATGTGTTCAAGTGCCCTGTTCCTTGCACTCCTTTTATGCTGAATGTTCAGGTGTTCTTAATTAGACAATTGACTGCACAGGTGTTGTTTGAAAGCTGATTGGTTAATTAGCTGTGTTTTGAAAGCAGTAACTCACATTTTAATGACCATTTCATCAAGGGGGCTAATATTTTTGACCACCCCATTTTTCACTATAGTTGATATAAAGCAAGCCTAAAATATTATTTTATATTCCAAAATGTACCAAAAGCTACTAAAAGCACTGGTAAATGTTTGATAATATCAAGTTTTATCAATGCTGCAAATATTGGGAAGTATTTGAGGAAAATGTTCCATCATTCCAGGGGGGCTAATAATTTTGACCTCGACTGTATACCAAACTATATAATTTTTGTTTGCAAATGGTTCAACTGATAAATCTTGGTAGTAAACTGAAATAACAGCCCAAGCTCGTGAATAGGACACCATGGTACAATCAATGACACAACTTGATAGCAAGTGTTCATAAGAGTATTTGTGAAAGTGAAAAAATGTGAAGCATTATGCAGAAATCCTGTATTTGCTCTTCTGTATTAGTGTGTACACAGATAAACCCTACCAATGTACCAAGAATCAAGTTGTGGACACGGGTGTCTTTCTGTGTGTGTGTGTGTGTGTGTGTGTGTACACAAACCTGCCAAGCCTGTGTCATTTTAGAGTTGCCAGCAATCAGTTGTGTTTTTACACTCGATGGCTGATGCCCTGAGGACTGAGTCACAATTGGCTGGCTGAGGTCAATGGGGGAGGGGCAACATCTGCATAACTACCATATAATTGCCAGTGGGCAAGTGTTCCTGTGCACATGCTGTGTTTGCAGGTGCATATGCAGAGTAACTAGTGCATGTAATCAATCTCTTCCAATGTGTTTGAGATATGTCAGACGTAAACAAATGCTGCCATGGAAACAAAAGGCGATTACAGCAAATAGAAGATGACATTTTCTGACTAGCCCGTTGTAAGCCATGGAGAATGCAGCACTATAGGAACAACATATATTTTTGTATATAAGATTAAGATTTGGTCTGTGTGTGATTCTGGCCCTGTAGATAGAATACCTATCTACCTACACGGCAAATGCAAAAATAAAAATAAAGCATGAAAACATCTAGCACAAAACTCTACTGTGTGTGTGTGTTTAAATTAGTTGGCTAGCGCATTCTAAAAGAAAAGTTAGAAATCTTGTTTAAAAGAGGGTCCTCATGTCATCAAAAAGTGTAGTGGGTTTTTAATAGTGGTGGGCGGATCGATCCAAATATCGATAGTATCGATACTAGCCTGTTGGGATCGATTCTTTACTTTAAGTTCCGCTCTTGTTTGCAATGTTGCGGTTTCGGCAAAGAGGAAACAGCCAGGTCACCGGACTCGCCGCTCCTGTGTCAGCACAGAGCAGGCACACTTTGCTCCCCCTCCCCCTCGTGTTTAGATGTTGCGCCGTCACACGAGTCACGTGACGCAAAGCAAAAAACTTGATAATAAAGCATTTTCTATTTAATTATAAACTTTGTTCTCATTCTGTCCTAGGTTTTAACTATTTAATAATAAAAAAGGAAACATCACAAAAAACACTTAAGGTCATGAAAATTAATTGAGATTTAGCGATTCAACGACGCATCCACCTTATTTATTGAAAAGTATCGGTATCGGTATCGATATCGGCGATACTGGCCCGTATTTACTTGGTATCGGATCGATACCAAAATATGCAGTATCGCACACCACTAGTTTTTAACTTCTGCTTGGCAGCAGTAAGGTAATATAAGGGTGTTTCATTATAAGATTGCCGGTAACATTTCATCATTCATTAAGCCACACAGGAATTCTCCTTTTTGGAGCATGCAGAGGGTAGTTACACACTTTTTATTCCGTTTTATTTGGTGTTTGAGATGTGGGCAATTCCAGCGTTTTGGTTATGACATTTGGACACAAAATAACAATTAAAAGGTCTCAGTAAAACAACTCTTGTTACATGATGCCAAATATGAATACATATTCACATAGCGCCCAATGGGCTGAGAAGTAGATTTAAACATTATTATTGTTGAGCCACAAAAAAATGGGTCCATTATGGATGTGACAAAAAATGTCAATTTTTGGGAAGATGGATGCTTTCTAAAAACTCTGTGAATTTTAATACAGAAAGATGTAGGAGCATACATCATGTAGCATACATGATGTAGGAGTCTTGGCTGAACATAAAAATGCCACATTTGCCTTTTCACTTTGGATTTTATGAGGAAAAAACAGAGTTATGGATGTGACACGTCTGACACACATGGTTTAACAGCAAATTAAGCCCACTTAAAATATATCATAACACATTTTTTTTTATACTTATTTTCAAGATGACCGCCATATTGGCATTAATGAGCACAATGGCTGTAAATAATGGCTTACAACCATGGGTGTACAACCGGCCTTATTAATCGACTTTTTACAAGTTGTTCCACTAAATTACCATTTACATTATCCTCCCACACACACTCACTCACGCACGCACACATCTTCCTCCAATCTGGAACACACATTGTGATCTGGTCACATGGCACAAATTATGGGAATTAAATACAATGAGGTTCATAATAAAAGATTCATAAGAACTTAATTACATCAGGTTTTTAGCTGTACTCTCCAAAGTGGAATCTCCCCCTATTATCCACAAAAGCATTGAGCTTTTTGAACAACCTGGTGTTTGGACACCCAGGACTTGTCTTCCTTCATGGGTAGGCGGTGGACAAACCCAAGCTTGTCATTTTGCCTTAAGAACTGCACCTCCAGGCCTTCCGGGTCACTATCTGTAGCCAGACCCACATACTGGCTGCTGGATTGCTTTCCCTTGTAACTGATCAGTAGTCAGGCTTGGGTCGCATCTTTGTTGCCAGCTTCAAGCTCATCTCTGACATCATCACTTGAATCACGGCTCAGACTTAGTCTGCATTTTAGACGGTGTGATAAAAGTTTGTGAGCATGCGCAGTGGCATGTAAACACAGACTTGAAACGTGTGGATTTCTTCATTTGTGGTAGGGCTGAACGATATGGTAAAAAAAAATCATATTTTGACAGACATTGCAATGATGTGATTGTGAACAGTTTTGGTCACTTGAGGTGATTCGGTTAAGTCTTAGGAATGCATCAAGCACAAACACTTTGATGGGCTCCATTGTTTTGGACTATTATATGGCCATCTAAAAATGTCCTATGTCCTATTTCTTTGGGATAAAGAGTTGGTAGTGGGAGGGGCAATGCCTCATTATGCAGAAAGGGTGGTTCACAGGTAAGGCCAAGTCATACCCTAATCCCGTTTCCATTGTGTAGTAAAGACAGCAGCTGTCATTTATTTGAATCACCAAACCATTTACGGTATATACAAAAACTGCAAACAGTGACTCCAAAGTGTTTCATATTTTTGTTTTCAGCACAAACTCAGCTACACTAATATGGAAGCAGCATATCAACGGAAAACCGACATTGCAAACAGTAGTTTTGAACATGTGCAAAAATACTGTGAAAAGCAAATACTAACAATACCGACTAATTGTTTTGGTCATTGAAAGCGGTTCCAGAATGTCTTGGGTATGTAAATGTGACAAAAGACCAGTCCATTCAAATTCAAGTTTCAACTTTATTGTCATGTACACATAATTACAGTGAAGTGTTGCCTTTTTGCTGGCGATATATTTCTGTAAATATAATAACAAAATAATGAGGAAATAATAGTAGCATATTCAGTAAAAAAAGAAGCAAACAAGCAAAAAGATAAAGTCCACACACAGTTTTCCACAGTCTCCCCTACTATTTGTAGTATGGTCATAAGAAATATTTACAATTACTCATCAAGTTGGGTTTCCTCTCCTGCAGCTTCACTTCTGTGATTGGCTGCATGTGCACTGTGAGCCCTGCATTGCCTCTTTGTTGTTGTAGGCTGTGGTTCTTCTTGTGCCTCTGATTGGTCAACGAAGGCATAATGGCTGCAACGACAGTCCTTTTCAACACGGGAAAGTCGATAATCATTTATTGTTAATCGTCTCCAAAAAGACACTGCAGTTCAAGCCTGGATTACAAAGCTTGTGAAAGCTTGTGAAACAAAGCGTTCCAGAGATATGTAGTATTTTGTATAGGACAGAATTTGATGTCAATTACAACATTGTCGACCCCAGTAGGCTACTGATAACTTCCCCGATCTCCCCTACTATTCAAACTCGAGTGATTTGTTTTCATTTCCTCACGAAGCACACAAAGAATTTGCACTACACAGCACGCATATCTACCGATATGGTAATAAACATTTTTTACACTTACTCATCAAGCATCATTTGTAGTGCTTCCTGTACTGTAAACCGGCGTTCCATCTTCCGAAAAGGTTGACCTCAAAACAAGGAAACTATGCTTCGCACATGTATCGTGTTTACAGTGGGCCTTCTCACCACACCGCCCAGAAAGATCGAAACCAATTAAAACTGAAAGAATCATCATATCACTAGCTGTAATGGAGCCCAACATATTACATAAAATTATATGTATGTCCTTATTTGTATGTCAATAATAATAAAGTAATGAATAAAAAAATACATAGAAGCTTTGTATCAATACACAATTTTATTTGCCATAGTTAGTTGCCTGCCATATCACCGCACATAGCATAAAGCTTCCAGAGAAAAGAAAGTTTCAATGCCAACATGGCATTGAAACTCTTGTGCTTCAAAACACATTTGCCGACATACTTCAATCTTTTCTGCATTATAATATATCCATGGTCTGTAACTTCTTCAATCCTGTCCGTGTTATTCTAATATATCCTGTCCGCGTTATTATATTATATCCATGGTCTGTAACTTCTTCAATCCTCTCTGCGTTATTATAATATAGCATGTCTGCGTGCGTCATTATAATATATCCATGGTCTGTAACTTCTTCAATTCTGTCTGCGTTATTATAATATATCCTGCAGTGTTTCCCACAGAATTAGATTCTAGTTGTGGTAGTAGCCTCCCCGGGGGGCGGGGGGGCGCACACCCACGCTTTTTTGGAAAATATTTTTCAATATTCATTTGGATTAAGGGAGCAAATTCAGCATCAGAGTTAAAGAATGAACATTAACTACTTGCATGAGCAGTCGATATTGACTAGTAGCTACATACAGCGTGCTAACCTCGACAACCCAGTTGTATTCTGTTAACTTATAGCTATACTTAATAGCTAGGCTCCTTACGTACTTGTTGAATGCATCAGCTTTGGAAAAATCATCATACTAACCATTCGTGTAGGGCTGCAACCAGGGGCTGAAGTTAACTTTTTTGGCCACCAGCTTCTGTGGCAGGTGGATTTTGAAATCCACCTGCCACAGAGGTTTTTTACCAGCCAAAATTTTTTTGGAGGACTCGTGGTCCTTAATGGTCTCCAACTTTAAATTTTTCATTCCAATTACAAATGGATTCGTTCTTGCTTTTTCTGAGCCATATCTCCGGCAATCCCTACAGTGCATCTCCTCTGTTTTATCGTCATACACCAGCCAGTCCCTTTCCAGTTTCTATTTCAAATTAAAACGTCTTTTTTAATATTTTTATGAATCGTCATCTTTTTTCCGTGTGTAACAGCCAGCGGCCTCTTCACCCCAGCTATATGCCGCCACATTTTGTTTCGAAAATCCAAGAGAATGGCGGGGCTTGCTTAACAAAAACAATAGGCTACGTGATTGGTCAACAACACAACACTTGCTCAGTGTTGTGTTGTCTTATTGGCTACCTGCCAACGTGGCAGGTAGATTGACAGTTTCACCCGCCAATCACAAAAGTTACCCGCATTTGGCGTGTGGGCGGGTGCCAATTTCATGCTCTGGCTGCAACTATCGATTAATTTGTAATGTTTATTTATTGAGAACAATAACAGCCTTAACTTTGGTGTTGTAGAATCAACATACGGCACTGCATATAAACTAAATAAATATTTGTAAAAATGATTTCAGCACCTCTTGAAAGTGTTATATTAAGCACTGTATTCAAAACAAACAAATGTTTTTAATATAAAAAAGAAAACGGCAAGTGCAGCAATTTGAAAAAAAAAAAAAGATTATACAGTATATATTATCAAATGCTAGTGCTGTTCATGAACACAACCCGATAAATTTGTTCAGCGAATCAGCGCACACTATCCAGGTCAGGTGAAGCAACATGGCTGCAACTCTCTTCTCCTGTCCCCCTCCCATTCCACCCTCTTACATTGACTACAGCCCTAGCATTACAATTTCATTATTGAAATACGCCTTTGGCATTAATCTGTATTTAGATTATCTAGGTCAGGGGTCATCAACTAAATTTGTCCAAGGGCCAGACCTACGACCGGCGGGGGGGGTGCGCGCGATCGTAACCCACCCTAGACCTACGACCGGCGGGGGGGAGGGGGGGTGCAAAAAATTCAGTATTATTCTGGGGGCCGGATGGAAATCTCTGGCGGGCCGGATTTGGCCCGCGGGCCGTCAGTTGACGTTGACTGATCTAGGTAGAGCAAAATATTGCCTCAAATGGAGGACTAATATACGCTACTAACTGACGTGACTGAAGTGTTCATGTGCGAGTGAGCCAGCCAGTGACTGACACTGACTAACTTTAGGACCGTACAGTAGTCACACATCACTGGAAAACCTTTATTCCTAATAAGTAAACATTGATACCGGCTATTTAGCTATATATCAGATATGTGTGTGTGTATATGTGTATATATAGCTCTCTTCTCTGCCATGGCAAAAGTGTGCATAATATGACGTAATATATCTTCAAATTTTAATTGTTTCCTACAATCATGAACTCCGGATTGATTTTTATTCAGGAATTCTAGCCAGCCGTCTTCTCTGCAGGGAAAAGCCAACATCCTTCCTGCGCACAGAGTATGCACAGAGAGGAGGGGCTATTTACAGATGGAGAGATTTTACCCATTTACCCCAATAGTTGAAAAATAGAAAATCAATATGTGACGGTCAATGTTTATATTTTGGCGGGCCGCCACAAATTAATTAATTTATGGGAAACACTGATCCCGTCTGCGTTACTATAATATATGCATGGTCTGTAACTGTTATTATAATATATCCATGGTTAAGGGAGATTGTGCCAGGTCCCACTTCCACATCAGCCGGTGGGTTGTATTGCATTATGCACTTTACCGTCTTCTGTAGCTGCCAATCCCTGTCTTCATGGTATAAATGCCAGACCATATTCTTTGTGAGCCTGCTGTGGTTAAGTTTCGCCAATACTACATGAGTAAACTCTGAAAATGGTAATTTAGTCATGGCAATACTGCATAAATAAACATGGCCATAAACCTATTCGCAAACTTCCATGCTGCATGTATACAAGCATTGCTACTTTGTGCAATGGCTGAAAAGCAGAGTGCATGAGCAAAGTCTAAAAATAGTAGTTTAGTAATGTTAATACTGCATTTATAATCATAGCTGTAAAACTATTTGTCAAACATCCATTCACCCATGCTTTATCACGTGAATGAAAGATGCTAAACGGCAGGAGACTCTGAACACACTGTTGCATATTTGCCTGCTGCCATCTCCGCTGCAAGATTTCCTCTTCTGTGTATTCTGGCTCAAATAAATATCTAATTCCTTCCACTCAGTAAGACTTGGCTGAAGTTTTAGTCATTTGATCCGTAGATTGGTATTAATTGCTAGCAGCCATTGTAAAATCTTTTGTAGCTCTCCAGGGTAACAACAAGGCAACTGAATCTCACAGAGCCAAACTTCAAGCTGATTGGCCAGGGTGATTTTGCTGAGAGGGCTCAAGTCCCGGGACATTGAAATGAGCCGTATTTTGATCCACAGAACGCATTTAGAAGCAGTTTTTTAATTTGTAGGCTTTTGTTAGGCAGCTTGGAAACCATTAAAATATTTAAAAATTGGTGCAACGTCCCTTTTGGGCGTTATGTCTTTTAGCCATATACATCCACTCTGTTAGCAAGTAGCAGCTTTGGCTTTTTTCCTCTCACCTGAGTTCATTTTGTGGGTAATCCCTGCACTCGCTACAACGTTGTACCACTTTGAAAAACAGCAAGACCGATGGAGCTGTCAAGATTTGTTGTCACTGGGAGCACTTTAAACTAACCGATATCCTGTTAACCTGCTATATGCTTATCATAACAAAGTGCTTTCATAGCTGATATCATTAGTTAGTTGTAAAAAAGCCTTAGTAACGTTTTATTTAATAATGCTGGGGGCACATTCTCACACAGGCTGCACATAGCCAGTCGGTACATGGCAAAACTTGAAAGCTTGAAATTTAAGGGTATGCATTTGGGTTAGCCCAATTGGTAATTAAGTTACGTGTCTTAGACTTTCGGCCATTTTTTTATAGCACATTTATTTGTATCTGTTAACAGTTAATGAGTGTCTATCAGTCAGAAAGAAAAGTCAGAATTAGCATCCCTAAACTAGATAGACCGATACTTTATTATTCCTGAAGAGAATTCCAATGGTCTGGTAACTCATAGACACAGGATTGACCAGGGAGAAATAAAACACACTCAAGGAAAAATAAAATAGACAAAGATAGAATAAAAAAGAATAAGAATAATATAAATGTTTGTCCTAAAATGTATATAAATGTTTACTCTATTATATATGCATATGTATTAGGGTTGTTGACAATTACCCGTTTAACCATTAACCAACTTTCATTTGTGACCGATTAACACTATCAGTTAAATGTTTAAAAAAAAAATATATAGAAAATATTCCTCACATTCTGTTGTCGTTTTTGCTGAAGTTGCACATGTAAAAAAAAATGTCTGGCCCCAAATATTCAAATAGTTGTAGTATCCTTCATTAGTTTTGTATTCGAACATAACAATACTCTAAACATACGACTCAAACTAAACTAACAATGCTAAAACTTTCGGTTGTAGTTTATCACGCGTCATAATTTGTTGACGTTACTTTGCCTTTAAGAGTGCCGTTACCTTTAATCAGTGAGGTTGACAGTAATGACGTACTCTTAAGGTGTTGTGTTATTACCTTTTATCCATATAGGCTACATCTATTATGTCTTCTGTACATGTACATCCACGCTTTTAGCAAGTAGCAGCTTCGGCTTCCTTTCCTTTCAACTGAGATGTTTCTCGAGTGGTAATCTCCTCACTTGCTAGTACATTGTACAACTTTGAGAAACGGCAGGACCGACAAAGCCGTCAAGATTTGTTGTCACTGGGAGCACTTTATTGTTTTATTTAATAATGCTGGGGGCATATGCTCACACAGGCATCACAGCCAGTTGGCAATGTAATGATTATCGGAAGCTTGAAATTTGAAAGTATGCATTCTGCCAGCCCTCCTTTCCAATACTTTTCCAAAAAAATGACATTCGTCCATTTTTTTTATAGCACAATTATTCTTATCAGTTAACGGTTAATGACCGGTTAACAAGTGTCGGTTATCAGTCAGAAAAAACATTTAGAATTAGCACCCCTAACATGTATGTACCTGGCAGAGGTGCCACACTTTGCCATGCTTTCTCCAAAGTGTGAACCTTAGCAAATGTTCTCACTGGTGACGAGCTTCACCTCCAGCTTGAGGCAGGTTGCTTTTGCAGTTTCGGCAAAAGACTGTCCCTCCCCACCCCATCCATAGCACCTTTCCCGTGACTGGTGGCAAAAAAATGCCACTCAACTGCTTCTCCTGCCATGATATTAAAGTGTATCATTGTTATCATATCATTATCATTAGTATTATATTATGAAAGGGGGTGGAGAGCAAAGTCCAAATATATTTGTTCTTGAATTGGGATGGTGCCCTGTCCCTGAACACGGGGACACATTTGATGGCAGGGTGTTTCCTCTTGATATCCTCAATTAGGCTTGTGAACCACCTATATAACCGCCTTCTTAACAAGCTCCAGGTTGTCACTAATAATCACATAGGACTTGTTGTCCGACAGTCCCCAGGCCACAGTGGTGAACACAGTGATCTGCGCTTGATTCCAGTGAGCAGTCTGGATCTTTTCCTGGTAAGCTGCAGTATAGTTTTCACTCCATCTGCAAGACAGCATAGTCTGCATTCAACCCCCCTTTCTTCTTCCAAAATGTAACAATCTTACATTCATTGAGCATGCAGTCTTCGCTCTTTGGACTGCACACCAACGCCTCAATGTAATTTTCCACTCCCCTGAAAGCCTGCCTTGGTAGGTGCTTATAGACACAGTCAAGAAGGATATTTGTGTTGTCATGATATTTACAGAGGCAGACATTTCTTGGGGTGTTTGCCCTTGGGAGCACATGAAGGGGGGTGCAGCTCTGCAAATGAGGATTTCCATATCACAGCCTCAGGGCTCTCTTCTTTGTAGAGACAATAGGCCTCCAGTTGGGAAATAGAAAGGTGATGCTTCTGTACCCTTGTCTTCAGCCCTCCCTCCCTGATTTTGACCACATCCTTTTTTTCTGGAGCCTGCTGGGAGATGTCATCTCCATCATAGAACTGCCTAATTGTACATTTGGTTGTGTCGGATACAATTGATTTAAATACATTTTTATGCCAATGTGTTAAACAGCGCTTTTATCTTTGTTGGTCTCTCTCACTCTCTCTCTGTGTCTGTCTGTAAGATTGGTCATCTTGCTTTCTCTCATGGAAAGCCTTCTGCCTCAGCATTTGTTTAAACCATGTCCTGTAATTAAAGACAAACATGTAAATGGCATGATGATGATGATGACTATTTGTATAGCTACTTTCATCACAGGTGACAAAGTGCTTTACAATAAAAGTTGGTTAAAATCAATAAAGGAACACAAACATGGATTAAAAGAACATCAAGGTTACTTTTAGGTTATTTTTTCCCCACAATTCTTTTCCATCACCCTTCATCACATTGTTGATTTCCTTCAATTGAATGCTTTTGAATGGCTTCTGTAAGGGAATCCCTGTCAAAGTTATTACTGAGATTGATAGCTTTTGCGCTTAACGTTAGCTCTCGAGTCATTGTTTTTACCCCACCAATTAAATTCCTTCACGCAAGAGCGTAGGCCTACCTCTCCCAGAAATAAATGTAAACAATCAGTGCATGTGGGAGATTTTCAGTGGAAAGGCATCAGTATGGATTAGGGATGTGCATCTCTCTGTTTAAGCACAATTCGATGTGCATCTCGATACATGGGCTCCGATACGATACAGTAGGGGTGCCCCCGACTAAGAATTTACATAATCGAATCTGATTCGTCAAGTCTTGCCTATAGTCAACTGATCGTCAAATCAGGTTGTTTTTTTTTTGCTCATTGATCCATATTCTCATTTGCGACATTGGCTTCCATTTTTTCCACATCAGACTAAAGAGCTGAAACACTCAATTAAACAATTTCGAGGCCGCTGAACGGCACGCGTCAAAACAGCCGCCCCTATTATTTTCTATGTACACCCCCACACCATCGACGCGCCACCCTGCTACACTTCACGCCACTGTCCTATTTCACAGCGTCGCCACGCGTCAAGTGCCGCCGAAAAGGCGCTTTTTTTTTTTTTTCTTCTGCTCTGTAGATGACTATATTCCTGTTGACGCGCCGCAGCGCGCCGCTTCCTATGTGTGCTAGGGGCGGCACTTGTGTCATAGACGCGCCGTGGCGGCAGTGTGTTTTGCACTTGATATTTATACAAAAATAGGCTATATATCACGATTTATTGGGAGAAAGAAACTATGTAAAATCAGACATTCAGCACCGCCTATAGCCCGAGTGGAATGATCCTGTGTTTTGCTGACGATTCGACTATGAGATTGGCAGTCGAATCAGGCTCCTTAGATCGAATAGTCGACTATTCAGGGTCACCCCTATGATACAGTTACAATACTTTTTAGTTCGAAACGATTCGGTGCAATTCAGTTTGAAATCTATGCGAGTCGGTTTGATGCAATTCGATACACTTATAGTTGTTAGACTTAGGGAGGCAGAATACCAAGGTGAGTACCGAAGCGAGTGCTCACCTTTGGGTACTTGCCGATACCTTGTTCTGATAAGAGAACTTGAATGGAATTCAAGTTCAGTTACCACAATAGTAAGGGCGCTTTTGAATAAGACATTAGATAAAAAATAACTATATAAATAAAAGTATAGTAAATTAATTCAGGAATCAAAAATAGCACTTAACATTTGCTGGTACATTTGGCAAGTAAGCCTACTGACTGATTAAAATTACAGAAATTAACTAAAGAGCATTATTCTTAAACATATGCAAATTATATTTTCATAATAAACAAGTTCAGAGCTCACAATGTAAGTCTGCATACAAGTATTCACCAATAATCCCCCCACATGATACATTGCCCCGGGAACACCCCTACAAATGTGCCTGCATGGCACAAGTGCAGGCACAGTATTTGTATTTAATTTGAACATGTCTCATTTAATGCAGTCAATGTACCAACAAAGAAATACAAATAAAGGTAAATTAATCTGAACTTGCAATGTGTCATTATATGATGAGTGACAAATGAACATGGAGAGGTAGTGCCCGGTGTTTGTTGATAAGTAAAACGGCAGCGTGACATTACAGTAATGGCACAGTATGCTTAATGTCCAGAAAACAACCACGCATGAACACCGATATGTCTGCTGGTGTTGTTGAATTTAACAGCAACACCGGCCGTACAGAATGAAACATGGTACCCTGTGCTGTCCAGACGCAGCGTGATGGATACATGAGAAGATAGGCACTGTTATGACATGTCAAGTTGTGAACTATGCCTAACATGGTCATTTTTAGAAATGTCTAATACTGTAACAGAATGCAGAAGTTCTGGGCTCCTTTCGCAGATGATTTGTAGATCAGTTGTTGCATCAAAGTTGACCAGTTAGTTACAAAGCAGTCATGAGATGCTTTTTGGGAGGGAAATTTGATTTTGGAAGGTAGCAGCTAGAAAAATGCTCTAATTATGAGTGAATCGCCGATTGGTAACGTTTAAATCGATTTTCTGACCGATGCATATGTGACCGGCTGAACCTGTGTTGTGTATTTTTTTTTAAGGAAAGACGTGACTCAGGATCGCAGTCTGGACTCGGGACATCCGACGTCCATTTATTGTTTGCCACTCTGAAGATAAATACAAAAAAACAACAGCTTCCTTCAGCAGGGCTTCTGAGTGCGACCATTTTGGTCGCACATGCGACCAAAAATCTGTCAAGTGCGACGAAACATTTTCATTGGTCGCACCAGTGCGCCTGACATTAAGCAGGTCCGTCTGTGTGGAGTGTTATTTTGTTTCCCCACCCGCGTTCTGTGAAGACGTGCCCCTACTCTGCCTCTGATTGGCTCTGACGTGCCCCTACTCTGCCTCTGATTGGCTCTGACGTGCCCCTACTCTGCCTCTGATTGGCTCTGACCCTGATATTGTTTTTCGGTGAATGCGGTCCCGATCCGAACTCAAAGACTCGGACTCGGGCCGTTCACGGCATTTTTTTACTGATCAGTAACGGCTATATTGAGCATGAACCTAAGCCTGATCCTTCGTTTTGTCAGCTGTCACACGTGTCGTAAACAGAGAGCATACTTTGCGGCAGGCAGGACTCTCTGTGTGTCTGCCGTCTGCAATAATCTCGTCCATTATCTAGACGGCCGTTCATCGCACTCTGCGGATGTATCGGGACCCAGAAAAGTGCAGTGTTGAATTTGGACACACGTTCAATATATTAAAAATACACTTTGAATAGAAAACTAGCGAACACCGGCAGTTGACGTCACAACGTGTGGACTGTGGGTAATGTAGTCTTCTACGTACGCAACAGCCAGCAGAGCAGCGGCAAACAGAAGCAGTGGGAGGAGTCAGCAAGGGTAATAAAATGTAACACTGCTTATTATATATATATTAGGGCTGTCAATCGATTAAAATATTTAACTCGATTAATCGCATGATTGATCATAGTTAATCATGATTAATCACGATTAACTATGATCTATGAGGTAATACTCTTTTCAACATGAGAATAGACAAATGCTTGCTTTATGCAAAAAAAGCATGTTTATTTATTGTTACAATGAGAAATACTCTCAGTTCAAGTAACTAACGTGCAAACTGCATAGTAATGTTTACTAACACAGTAGTGTGTTGAACTTCACATTTGATCTATCCATCCTCATTTTTGTTTAAGCAGCCATTTAACACAAAAGAATGCCCCTCAATCCATTGCATTGCAATTTGCATCAAATTCAAAACAAACAGGGTGATGCACAAAATAACTTAAAGAAAATAATAATTTAAAATGAATAAAGTGTTTGCGGCTTGTAGAGTTGTCCAGCTGTTTTCCTTTTAAATTATCCAGCGTGGTTTGCTTCATGCGAGGGGGCGCCGGGCAGGGGTGGACTGGCCATCGGGCATACTGGGCAATTGCCCGGTATGCCCGATGCACATCTTTGGGCCGGTCCAGGACTGTCATAAAAAAAAAAAGAAGTAATTTGTCCTAACCGGAGGCGGTGTGTTACGATCGTCGTCGCCCCCCCCCCCCCCCCCCCCGTCGGTCGCCGGACCGGGGTGTGTGACGATCGCGCGCGCGCACCCCCCCCCCCCCCATTTTGTATCCATTACTGCTCACGGGGTTGTAGTTCAGCCCGTTCTCATCCCAACTCGTAATATACCGACGATTTGTCACGCCCCTAGACGTCTGACATTGACGCAAAAGGTACCCTCCCGCATCTGTGTGAAACGATCTGGGTTCTCATAAACCCGTTCGCGGTGGTAAGAGACGAGCAGAGTCTACAGCGTCCATTCACTCCAATAATAACCCGGTCACGGTGATAGATTACGCTAACCCTAACCATAACCCTAACCATAACCATAACCTTAACCATAACCCTTTTTGGAGTGAATTGTTTCACAGTAGACTGCGGACGCTGTAGACTCTGCTCGTCTCTTACCAACGCTAACGGGTTTATGAGAACCCAGATCGTTTCACACAGACGCGGGAGGGTACCTTTTGCGTCAGTATCAGACGTCTAGGGGCGTGACAAATCGTCGGTATATTACGAGTTGGGATGAGAACGTGTTGTGTAGTTTGTTTGCGGCATCGACCTCGTGTGCATTGCTTCCTGATTTCCCGAGCTACGGAGTGGCCCGAGGTTCAAATGTCAGTTAATCGCGCGTTAAAAAAATTAGTGCCGTTAAAAACATGTTGCGTTAACTCGTTAATAACACGTTAACTTTGACAGCCTTAATATATATATATAGAGAGAGAGAGAGAGAGAGAGAGAGAGAGAGAGAGAGAGAGAGAGAGAGAGAGCGAGCTACCTTTTACTAAATTTTAAATTTAAGTCCCAGATCATCCTTATGAAAAATAACGGGTTAAATGTAAATCTGCTTTGAAAAAAAGATGTCTGTTCAAGGCAGTGCACACTTTTGTTAATTATTTGAGTTTGATTTATTTATTTGAGTTTGTCAAGCACTTTAAACATCACAATTGAGGTTATTGTGATTTCTTGTTTGTACAGTTATTTAAATTTAAATAAACATTTATCTGCACCTTTATTCCTGTTTACAATAATTTACATAATGTGTTAAGAAATTACCAATGTGTATGGAACTGACAAAATGCTTCAAATGTATTATTGCGGAGGCAAAAGGCGTGGTGAACATTTTTGGGTGCACCTAAATGATGTGCTGGTGCACCTAAATGAAAAAGTTAGGCGCACCAGTGCAACCAATGTAAAAAGTTAGTCTGGAGCCCTGTCCTTCAGAAAGTGCCCTTAAACAACTCTCCAACTCCTATACAAAGCACACTGAGGGGGGAGGGGTATTAGCATGATTACACGAAGGTCAGGTGCATGCTAGCATATCGTAATAAAAGATCATTTTCTCTGTAGCACCAAAACACTGCATTCTACGCATTGCTATTTACATGACAGTTCCATTAAACAATATATAGTCAAAATAATTAATATAAAGAATGGTAAACTATAAAATGTTTAAAGATTTGATCACAAAATGGCGGGAAATAAATGCACACACCTCATCCCAAGAGAATCAGAACAAAAGGGAAGAGGGCAGGGGGGACAGGAAACCTATGGGGTTCCCAGAAATGTGGGAGGGAGTACAGAAGGAGGTGGAGCTTAATCACAGAACAAGATCAAATAGAAAGGGGCACATAAGGCAGCTGTAAAGGTAAACGTCAGGTAATACAATACAATAAAAGGCAATTTTGTGTAATTATAATTAAAGGGATATTACGCCTTTACACATGTTAAATATGGATTGGTTGGGGTCCCACCAACCGATGCACGCTCATCGTAAACATTAAAATCAAATCGGTGGTCCGATGCGTATCGGTGAATTGTCACATCCCTAGTATGGATACATACATCAGTATACTTATGTATGCATTCACGGTATTGTAAGACCCTTTGGAGAAAAGCGTCCACAACAAAACAATTGCTTGCTTGCTACGTTAACATCTACACTTGGGTAAGCATAGGTTTCTCATATAATTATTACCTCATAAGCGAATGAATTCAGGTTTATGAAGGGACTTAAACAGTCACGTCCATAACGCAGAAAATTATTGTGGCAGGGTTGCTCCTGGCCACACGCCACCTAAGTGGCTTTTCTTGGGGCCCTCCGACACAGGACACGGGTAGATGTTATTCAAAGTATATGCTTTTATTGGAGGTGGCAGGTGGTATTCGCCGAGCTGATGTTAAAAGCTGCCATGACAGTCGCTCCTCCTCGAGTGTGTGTGTTGATGGCTGGTTTATCCTGGGTGCCATGTTTGCTCATGCACCCCAGGTGTGCAGCCCCACCCAGCCAGAGTCCAATCAGTCTGACTCAGGCCAGGTGAGGCTGTAAACCAGCCATCAACAACACACACTCCACACACACCCTCCACAATTAAATTTAAAAAGAGATAATGAAGATCATTTGGTCATCACATATAACATTGATTAAAGTTAGGTTTGCACAGAAACTATGAATACATTTGCATTCAAAATGCATTTCCTACAAGTTTTCTGTAAAAGCGTTACGGACGTGACTTTCGCTGTCCGTAAAAGCTCACTGGCTTTACAAGGCAAGACGTTCTAAAGTAACATCTAAAATGACACAATTGATGTACATACTGCTTCACCAACCCCTCGTCTTCGGCAGAAATGCTGGTGGACAGGTTGTGGGCGAAAAAACATGCCTATATACCCCTCTGTAAATCATGCAATGAGATTGACTGAAAATAAAACAAAATTCATGGTGGACCCTGCATTATAGTGAAGGGAAATATGTGATTTCCTAAATATACTGTTCAGATTAAGTCTGCACTATAAAATATAGACCTTAATGACACATTTTTTATATTGCGTACATATTTTGTTATGAAACATGTTACTTTATTTTTTCATGGTGAGGTTGACATTTACATAGTACGGGGTGAGAGAGATTAAAGAAATAACTGCTTCTCATTCTAAAAGAAAAGAAATTAGGGTGAAAAATTCTTTGTCACATAACGGCACTCACTGGGTATTAAAGATCAGCCAAAAGTAAAATCGTCCCTGCATGTTTTATGATTTTGCTGTTTGGTTTAACTGTGTTAAAGATGAGATCCCACCTTCGTTGTCCAACACAGTCAATTCAGACCAGACGCATCCAGCAGTCAATGTGTTAGACAGTGGATTAGTGGCTAGCAAAGGGATGTGAAAAGGTGGGCTTAAAAAGGCTCTGTATCTGGCCTAAGCCCAATAACATCACATTGTTATAGGAGATACAATGCCCAATAAACTCTTAGCTAAGGCGCCCTGCAGCCCCACACACTCCAAGTTAATTTGTCTGTCATCTGGGATCAAGGTCGGTATTCTTTTGTTATTCTCCCTCCAAGGGATGAGTTGTTTGTACAGAATTGTGACAAACAAAAACATATTTCTTTATTATCTCATATTCCTTCTGTTGTCACTGAAATTGTGTTTTAATTGAAAAATGTTTTTCATTCTTTAAGCATTTGAGCTTTTGCTCACGCATACAAACCAAGAACTGAAGTCTGGACTTGATCAGTCCTTGTGATGGAGATTGATTGACACATGCACACACACACACACACACACACACACACACACACACACACACGGTTCTCAAAGGGATCTCATTTTGGAGGAGGTGAGGGTCAACAAGTCAAGTCAGTTACCGAAATGGATCTTAAATTTTCATAAACTGCTTTTGTACACCAGTGGCTTGTTGTTATCTGCTGCTAATGTCAAATTGGAAACGTGCGCCAGTTTAGTTTCAGAATAGGATGTTTAGTTTCAGAATAGGATGTCTCTTTTTTTGGTCGGTACCAAAGGTTGTATTTTTAAATAACGCCTGCATGCCTGCCAGCAAAACATCTTAACATTGTGAGAGGTGAATTAGCAACAGGGACGTGTTTTCAAGGCCAGTTCTGTTGTATTATAATCGCAAAATCTCTCTTGATTTTTAAACTTGAGGTACCAGATTTATGCTGTCTACAATCTTAATATGGCCCTATCTGACAGCTTGCGTGCGATTCCCAGCCGTGGATAGATTATCGTAACAAAAGCTTTATCTCATCTTTACTCCTATAACATTCCACTGCCAGATAGGTGGGGGGGGGGACAGAATAAATTGAATTAATATTTTCGGGCCCTCAAGAAAGCAGATGGAATATATCTAGCAAACATGTCCACTAATATGTGTATGCACGGAAAAAAACATGCCATAAATCACTCTTTAGATTAGAAGGTGAGGACCATGGTGAGGCCATTCCCTCTAATCAGATGGGCATGCAGTCTTTAAAATATGTCTCCTATATGGTCAGGCCCAAGACGGAAGAGGACGTGATGCATATTTATGAATTTGGACCACAAATCCTGTAAATTACCTGGAGGTTAGAAACGGATGTGGGAGGGAGGGAAGGGCAAGAGGAAGAGACTGTCTTCAGGTTGAGCATTTAAAAGCGTCAGATTGCTGCCATTTTTTTCGGGGGGGGGGGGGGGGTTGCAAGTTGGCCTATGTGTGCATGCTGAAGCATTTGACATGCACACTCTTGGGAATGGTCTTGAAATAGGTAAACAGATTTCTGCTCTGCTACCCTGATGACAAGAGACACACACACAGAAATGTCAGAAAGGAAACATCCACGTAGCCTGAAAGCTTGAGAACAGGTAGCAGGGTCAGCTGTCTGTCCAAAACTTTTTCAACCTGAACCAAAGAGGATAACCTGACACGCAGAGTTTGAGTGCTTTCGCTTTACTAAACCCTGTAACCTTTACATGGACACAAATCTTTGTTTTTGTTGTTGTTGTTGTTCAGAGCCTTCAATACCTCTTCATTTTAGTATTTGCTTTTCTGCTTCTTGAATTCATGAAGATTAGCCAAAATGCAAAACAATAGCTCAGTTGGGTGCCAGGTGAAGAGCATTGCAATACAGAGTAGGCCTAGCTAAGACTTCATACAGAACACCTTTGATAAAGACGAATTGCAATTGACTTGCAGTTTGAAAATGTCGGTGTGACAGTCATTGTAGATGTTATTAAGAAGAAGAGTAAAATTATTATGCGCAATTGGCATGAAACTAGCAGGATGGGCTGCAAGCATGCAATTTGTAACATTGGACGACAGATTCTATTTAGCCACTAATCAAGCATAAGTGTTAATTTAATTTTGGTTTGGTTTGGGGTGAAAGAATATTGGGGTTTTCGGAGGGTTGGAAAAGGTGCAACAACCCCACTGGCAAGCTCCCTAATTGGTGTATTCTGTTCTTCTATTGGCAGATGAAGACTGGGAGGAGGGCCAACTGCTTGGATTTGAGCCCTGCAGTGAAAACCTGATAACCGGCTGCAACATCCAAGATGGCCGGTGCGTCTGCCATGCCTTGCGCACGTGCGCCAACCCCTTCCAGTTCCCCTCGCTGGACAGCTGCCAGACAGCCCTGCGACAAATAGAAGGTCCGATTTTTTTTCTTTTACACTTTGTCTCTGGTCTGTCTGGCCAAACCTAGCTCTTCTGACTTGTGCCTTTGTTTACAGCGAGAAGTTACGACATTAGAAGCTGCCATCTTTTTAAATGCCAGGGTCATCCCCACTCTTTGCAGTTGTCAGCATTGTTTAACACCGTCAGCGTTCCTTCCCCACTTCCTGCCTGTTTTAGTGTTCAGCTGTCTGATCTCTTGCCCAGATACTTAATGCAGACTGCACTCACCCATTCTGTGATCATTCCTGTCTTCGTTGTATTTCTCTTCATGTCTTGCCGTCCCACTGGTTTTTAAGCATATCACACCATGTTATTCAATTTATTTTACCCTTGTTTAAAATAAACAAAAAATCTGTTTAACTGCAAAGATGCTTTTGGTTTGCATAAAATAGACCACTATAAAACTATGCAACACAAATGTATTACAATGCTGCTACGCACCTGTGCACATGAACGGGCCCATTAAATAGGGAGAGACAGAGAGAGACTGAAAGACTGAAAACCCATATCCCATATGAACAAATCTTACATAATTACTCCTTTGCCAATTACCCATGCAATTATGGCATGCCACCATACACAGGTCTGGACGACACATTGGGTAGATTTGTGCGATATAAGCAGCAATAGATACTATCTGGCTGCAGCACCAGACAAAATCTGGATGGGAAAATATTCCTTTTTGATTTAAAAAAAAAGCTGACTTATGGTATACTAGATTCTAATACTTGCGTTTAAACCTGCACTATGTAAGTTTTCCCATTAGCAAACTCTAGTGGCTTGAGTTGAAGCTTAACTGTAATCTGAAAATGTCTACGCTTCTGAATGACGTCAAGACTCATGTTTAGGCATGCACTGATCCGATACTGGGCATTGGTGTTGGACCGATACTGGCCCAAAATGTGGTATTAGGTATTGATGGCTGGAGTCTATGCATAGTTTTGATACTTTCCTCATCAACCTTTCTTGTATAGTGAAATCACAGCTGCCATTCAGCCAAAAGAACGATAATACAGTTAATTGTCACTGGACTCTACAAGTGCATATGGATACGTGCAGAGTGTATCACACGCAAAACTATATTTGATTATATGTTGGGTTAAATTGGTGTTGGGTGTGTATTATAATACCATACAGTCTATGGTATTATCTATTATAGCTCCTTTCCTAAGTGCGCGAGTGAGGATGTGTTGTCCTGACTCATTCCAATAAACAGTAATCTCACTGATTCGTTCTCCTTTGTTATTGATGTTTAATTTATTCCACGTTCCTTTACAGTCTTCTTTTACGTCTAAACTTATCAGAAACCTGTGTGGCTCCACTCTTAACTGTTCCAAATTAAACTCCGTAGTGCTCTGTGTGGGGCTAGACCATTAGGGCTGCCCCCTAATGGTCGACTAACCAGTAGTCGATCGGGGGCTGTAACGATACACAAACTCACGATTCAGTTTGTATCACGATTTTTGACCCACAGTTCGATACATCCCACGATTTTTTTAAAATTTAAAACATTTTTTATTTAAACATTTACTTATATAACAATTAACTTAATGTAACATTTAATAACAAATAATTTGGAACACTGTGAACAGATTTGAACAGAAAGAATAATATTAAAGTTAGCAAAAAAAAGTAATTAAATTAATTGATCGAATTAATCTCACCTAAAAATTGCGAGAAAAGCCCTCAACTTGAGGTATTTCCATTTAAATTCATTACATTATTGTGGCAGATCAAAAGATTGATAAATAACAAAAAACGTGGCTTCATAAAGTCATTTATTGTTTAACAGATTGAACAGCCCTAGCCATTTACATTCCGCTGAATTTGAGACTAGTCCTAAGTGCTGCCTGCAACCTTTAGTTTCGACCTTTTGTCAATCTCCAAATAATTAGAAAATAAAAATAAAACATCAGGTCCATATAAAGTGCTGTAAGTTAACTAGGGCTGCCCCCTAATAGTCGGCTTAGTCGATCGACGGAGGCTTAGTCGAATACGTTTTCATTAGTCGAGCAAAAAGTAAAACATAAAAATAACAAGGCATGAGCATCGCAAACCGAATACATCCTTGGTTGAAACAAGCCCTGATTTAACTCATCGCTGCAGAAATACTGACCAATACACCTGGGCAGTATACACCTAGGTAGGTAGACACCGCTAGACACACGGGACTCATACCGGTGATCACGGCTTTAGTTCCCCGTGTCTGATTGCTGTAATTCGGAGCGTGAATATCGGTTGAATATCTAATACCTTTCTAACTTTAAAAAACACTTTTGTATTTTTTAAGACGATAGTTGCACATGAACCACTCCCCCGGAGGAGTCACACATCCACACGCACCGGACACCAAAATACCAACAAACATTTTTTCCATTTGCTTGCTTTTAAATAAAGTTGTGTGTAGTAATATGGTTAAATACGATTATTAAAAGTGATCATGTCTCCTTCCTGGTCCAGAACCGCTTGGTCCATGCCGTTAGGCGGCCCGCTTTGTGCGTGTGCTTGTAAAAATGATATTTAAGCCTGATTATTACGGTATTGTATCATCTGTAAAGCAGCACAGAAACAATAAAGTTAGAGATTAAAAATTAGATTAACGCAATTAAAAAACATAACGCACTAAACATGACTGTAATAAATTGATCGCAATTAACACGATAATTTGACACCCCTAGCCTACATATTTTAAAATATTAATGTCAAATAAAAATAATAGTAATTTGAAAAGTTTGGTAGCACTAACAGCTCATATCATGTGGCTGGATCTGGACTGGAAGAATAACTGGGAGTTGGAAAGTGTGTGTCGTGATTCTGCCTTCTCACACCGCGAGACAGGTTCGTGGCTCTGAGTATCGTGATTTCGGTTTTGATATGCATATCGTTACAGCCCTATCAGACATATACTAGAGTGCGTCAAACATCTTGGTCTATTTAGTTTGCCTGCAACACGGCAAGGAATAGACTCAGTCTGTATGGTTTTTCTTCTTCTTCAACAATGTATTTGGTCTTCAAACGGATATGATGTACGTGTTGCATTTGCATGTAGAGCGGGGAAGTGAGGTCTGATCACAAGTGGTCAGTGGAGACACATCCTGGCGTGTACAGTTCACACGCCAGGTGTGAACTGTACTTAGAGCTGTCCACTTGTGATCGGATCAACCAAGACGCATGTTAAAGAAGCACTATGCAACTCGTTTATCAAAAATAACCTTAACCATGCAGGTTGAGAGTCGTTCTGATCGTTCTACAACACTTTCTGGGTTGTTTGGTGGGTGTTTCATCTCCACCTGTTGGTTCCCCGCGGAAAAACAGAACATGCAACTTCATGTGGCCGTCCCGGCCACTTACGGATGTGACGCAGCGGAAGTATCCAATCGCGCCTCGAAAATGTAGTCAGATTGTAGTTTCACTGCTTTACGGTAGACCTGGGCGGGGGTGCCAAACATGGGTCCGGCTGAATATAAAGAGTCAGTTGCAAGGCAATTCTGGATCAATCGACAAATCCATTATGGATCCATCAAGACCCAAGAGGGGAAGGTCGGAGGAATCGAAGAATAAGAGAAAGGATTATGATAAACAAAGAAACCAGACACGAGTGAACATAGGGCGAGCTTATGCGGAATGGCGTCAACTGAGAGACTCGGAAGAATGCAAAACGGACGCCGACTTGGCTGTCTTGCTGCTGAAATTGTAAGTAGCCTACCCTTGGGTGAACTTCGTTTTTGTAATGTGGTTTGAGAGTCTGTTGAACAATGTGTTTTGCTCGACCGTTTTATTGTGAGCCCTGTATGTGTTTAGCTTGGTTGCTTCATGGCTAGCTTGCTAGCTAGTGAGGGTTTATCCTAGCAGTGACTTGCTACCACACATGTTTGTTTGCGGTCCGAATCCAGGTTCTCGTTGTGTATTACTATTTATTTATCGAAGTGGGGGGTGGGGGGCGTTGTCAATGAGTTTTTACGACAGTGTTGTAGGCCTATTCCGAAGCTGCAGGGGGAGCTCTATAGTGAGAAATGCGAGCCCAATTCCGGCGAAAACCCAGAAACAGCGGAGGAATTAACCGAGTTGCATAGCGCACCTTTAATGGCAGGCGTGAAGAGGGTTGCATCTGGGTTAACCCTAACCCGATGGAGCACCATACAACGTCAAGCTCTATTGCAATTGCTTGCTTTTAAATAAAAATGTGTGCAGTTATATGGTGTATAAATAAAATTAACATGTTCAATGTCTACATTCTGGTTGTTCCGACAACATTCAGAACCACTTGTCCATGCTGTTAATAGGCGGGCCGCTTTGTGCGTGTGCTTGCAAAAATTATATATTTTTAAGGCTCATTATTACGGTTTTGTATTATCTGTAAAGTAGCACAATGTTAACAGTGTTTCACCCTGGAACTCCACCATTTTACTATTTTCACATTTTCTGATGCCCCCAAAAAATACATTAAAAGTGCAACGATTAGTCGACTATCGGCTTGAAATGGCGACTAAGGGTCGACTAAGAAAATATTTTGTCGGGGGCAGCCCTAATATAGGGAAGAAACAACAATTTATATTAAAACGTTAATTTGGCTCCTACAGTTTGTATTGTTTGTGTAGGCTATCTATTTTTAAGAAACTTTATTATAAAATAATTAATTATTCATACAATTCAGTCATTGTATTTATCAATTTACTGTGTTCATATTTTACAAAGTTTGGAAAAGGGCTAGCCTAATATTCAGCTTTTTAATGAAAGAAAAATGATACGATATAGTCACGATATTAAAAATGAAGTTCAGATGAAGACAATGTACAATTGAACAAGATTACTTCGATTCGACCATTACCTGCTTTTTACTGTTGTAGAGCTAACGGGATACACTTCTAAACAGCGATTTTAATGTAATTTTGAAACATGAAACGTATCTGAGTTAACTGCGCTTTAGTTAGGCTATTGTTTAGGGCAGGGTACTTTGTAAGTCGCCTATTGTGTAGAAATATTGACCCAACGATAGCTCTATAGAGAGGAGTCTCAGATATACACCGCTAGACACGGGGCTCATACCAGTGATTGTGTCTTTAGTTCCCTGTGTCAAATCTCTGTAATTTGGAGCGTGAATATCTCTTGAATATCATACAAACTTAAAAAAAACGTTTATTTATTAGGACAAGACAGTCGTTGCATAAACTATTCGATTTTTTTATAATAGAACACCTATTCGAACATTTGAAAATCATGACCCATCCCTAGTTTGGAGTCTAGTGCACTTCATCCTACACTAAAATAAAATTCACTGCAAATCTGAAATACTGCCATACAAATGAATGTCTCAACCTCGCTGTCTGCCATGTTTGTTGACATAGTACCATATGTAACAGAGCATCGCAGTGGAAGGCACCCTCTAGTCCACAAAAGGTATGATGAAAATGACTAATTTTTAAGCTTGACGATGCATATCGTAACGTTTTCAGACTAGAATAAAACCATTTATAGAGAAATGTGTCCTGGATGTATTGACAAGTGGATGAGCACGTTTCATTCTGAAGAAACTTTCTCACTCATATTTTTATTAAGTTACATAGTGCAGATTTAAGTCATTGATTATCAAATGTATAGGTGACTTCCGGTCGCCGCAAACATGGAGTAGACGCACATGCTCCACGCTCCCACTTATTTTACAACAATTCAACTTATTTACGATGCTAAAACACTTGATAGTGGTGCCAACATGAACGTCATAGCTACTATGCTGGAGGGACACAGAGTGGCCCTGTCAGCCGAATTCAGGTCTGCATTATCAACCCTTGAGACAGAGCTAGACACAATTCACTCTAAGGTGGAAGACTATGAGCAACACATTCAATCGAACTCCAATGCAGCCAGTAAACGTATTGAGACCTTGGAAGTGACCCGTGGTAACGACAACGCTAAGCTAAAGGCTACGGCTATGGACCTGGAGGAATCTCCGAACCTCAGTGTAGGCTACAATCAGGTTCTCGGGAAGGTGCGTCAGGAAGCAAAAACGTGTCATGAAGAATAGAAAAACAATAAGCTAATAAATCCAACACTCAGTGTCCAGGTCCAACGCCGTCAATCCAACAACATGTCTCTATCCAATGTGCCTAGACCCGGTCTCACTGTGGGGGAGAGCACAACAACCATGAGTGTATATATAGGCCTTCGCTCATTAAGCTCACCACCCACAGCTGCATCAGTCCCCGCAATTGAGCCACCCCGCCCCCCTGTCTGCAGCTGACACCAAGCCACGCCCCCTTCACACCACACCCGGCTTTTATCCTGCTCTTCACAACTCACCCAGATTGTTCGTCACGGCCGAGAATGGGGGCAAGAAACGTTTTCAAGAAACAAATGGCTATATCGTGATATATATCGTTGTCAAGGTATTAAATTACCTATATCACAATAGATATTTTGGCCATATCGCCCAGCCCTGCTCCAGATTAGGAATTTATTAGGGCTCATATACCGCACTATGAACATATGCCCAAACAAACAATACCATACTGGACAGCGTCATTTGCCTTGTACCCGGCACTAAGGGAGCAGTCTCTTTCTTGTATGATACTATACAGGCTTGTGTAGTGGGGTCCAATGACAAACTGAAAAAGAATTGGGAACAAGAACTCGATACTGAAATCCCTGATGTATGGGAGGCAATTCTTGATAACATTCACCATAGTTCTATAAATGCCAGACATACCTTTAGTACAATTCAAAGTAGTTCACAGACTCCATTATTTAAAGTCCAAGCTTCATGCCATATACTCCTCATATACCTCTTCTTTATGTGATAAGTCTAAACAAGAGACCGGAACACTTACCCATCAGTTCTGGTCCTGCCCAAAGTTATCTTCCTTTTGGACTCTTGTATTTGACTACATATCCAAGGCCTTTAATAACACTATCGCAGGTCCTCTACTTGCTGTCTTTGGATCAGTGATAGTTAATCCTTCCATTAATAAATGTGAAGGGCAAGACATTTCCCTGTGTACACTGTTGGCCAAATGCCTTATGCTAGAACAGTGGAAGTCAGAGGATAGCCCTCAATCCAGCAGTGGCTCAGGGATCTGGGGAATGTGCTTCATATGGAGAGACTTCACTGTAAGCTTACTAACAAAGATCATTTCTTCCTGAAAACATGGCAACCCCTGTTTGATAAATGGACACCTAACTGTGATAAAGCTCACGCTCAGTGGCACCCCATTCACTTGAAATCCTAATATACAGATTTTATTATTTAATCCAAGGTTTAGGGGGGGATGCTTGGGAGGTTGGGAGGGATGTTTGTTGAAGAAATTAAAAATGGAAGGAAAAATGTAAATGTAAAAACAAATGTTTAGGTTATCGTGGAAAAAATGACATGTAGATTATGACTAAATGTAGATATAAGGTTATAAATAGTATCAAATTTAAGTCAAGAGATGGATGTTTTTGTCATGGTTTGTTGTGGTCAAGGTCACGATCCAGGAGCCATTTCACATCATTCTGTATGGGCTGGTTAGTTAGCTACATCCGCTATTACAGCCACTATCTTTGCCCTCTGACACAGAAGGACACATCATGTCCAATCATCCTAAGGAATTTCTTCTCATGGGGAGGCTTTTTATAAGAGCCTGAAGCTAGACTTCACAAATACTATAGATGATGGAGCGACGTTGCAGAAACCGTGTGCTGCGGACCACAGCAGTTCCCCAAATGCCTCATCTGAGATTGATAAACCACATCTTATTTCATCTAGTCTTAATTCATAATAATTCTGAACTGTATTTTAAAGATTGGTTTTTGCTTCTTTAGGGGAACCGATGCATGTTTGTGTGCAAATTTTAGTGTCAGTATTTTGATGTAAAAACACAAATAACTTAGTCCAGGTGTGTGTGTGTGGCAGTTTTTCAGCACATGTTGGAGCTTAAAAATCTGTAAGACTACATGAAGCCAACAATTATAATGCAAGCACAGCAAATTCCATTCCCAGGGAAATAGCCTTCAGTGTGTGCATGGCTAACGTACAGGACCTATGGGTTTTACAGGTAGCATGTTTCTCCATCTTGGAAATTGTATGGGCTTGACTTGACTTTTTTTCTGTGTTATTGATGAAATAAATCATAATCAACACAAATGTATTGATTATGATTCATTAAATTGATAATACCACATGACCCAGTTAGGACAACACAACTGGCACAGATTGATATTTATTTAGTAATTTAGTATGTCCCCGTCTAAAAACAAAGTCCCACACAGCTAAATTGTTTTCCGAACAAGGTACAACCTGTTTTCTATAATACCCTCCTCTCAATGATGCTTATGTTGGGGCATTAACATGCCTAAGGTTTTAATCCAAGGATTGGCAGTGTATCAGTCCTAAGTGCTAGGCCTACATGCCATAGAAAAGGTTTGTTTTCCTTTTGAATCTTATTTTCTATAATAAGGACATTTAAATAAACATATAAAAATAAAAATAAACAGCAGCATGATGCAGATACAATGTAGTCCAGAACCAGAATGAAAATATTTCATTTTTCTACATTGGCATCTGGATAAATGAAACACAATGTCATACTTTCAAATTGAGATAACGTATGTGGAGATGTATTCCAAGTGACAAGCTCAGAAGTATATTGTAAAAAGATTAAAAACAAGATGTTGGCTTGTGTAATTGTTGTGTACTTTACCTCATAATCATTAAAAGAGCGTGTGCGTGCGTGTGCCCAGGCCTTAAAAGGGGATGTGGCAGGGTTGTCCGGCCACACGCCACCTAAGTGGCTTTCTTTTGGGGCCCTCCGACACAGGACACGGGTAGATGTTGTTCAAGGTGTTTATTCGGAGATTAAGGCAGGATGTTATACGCCGAACTGATGGTACAACATGTCATGACAGTGGCTCCTCCTCGAGTGTGTGTGTTGATGGCTGGTTTATCCTGGGTGCCATGATTGCTCATGCACCACAGGTGTGCAGCCCCACCCAGCCAGAGTCCAATCAGTCTGACTCAGGCCAGGTGAGGCTGTAAACCAGCCATCAACAACACACACTCCACATAAACCCTCCACAGGGGAACTTCGGGATTTTGGTCCAATATTGAGCAAGAGGGCTTCAGCCATGGGCAGCAATGTAAAACTGTAGGACAATGGCGCCTTGTCAATTAATGTCCTCTCAAAGTGCTTGTTTTGCCACTGACGGGGGTCAGATTGTTATTATAAGTGTCTGACAACATTATGGAAATGATCCCTAGAGAAATAAAACATTATTTGTCTTTACCTTTCGCTTGATCCGGTCTGGTTGTTATGTCTTACTAAGTCTCGTTCTGAACTCTCGCAATCTCGAGAATTGTGAGAGTTGAGTTGTTGCAGGAATAGAACAGTCAAAACGTGCAAACACAAACCATTGGTTTTTTTTAAATCCTTTGGATATCTCTAAGCTAGCTCTAAGCTTTCTGTAGTCCAACACAACAAACTCTTGCCTCCTCTCTCCAACTCTCATGTTTCCGCCATTGCCAGCCTCGAGATTGCGAGACTTGGTTAGACACAATAACAAACAGACTGGATTAAGCAAAACATAAGACAAAGGATTTATTACTCTGTAGGGATCCTTTCCAAAATAACAACAATCTGAGCCTGTCAGTGGCAAACGACATACTGTACATCGACGGGGCGCATGACCCTATAGTTTTACATGGCTGGGGCTGACAGCTGAAGCACTCTCGCTCAATACTGGACCAATTGCAAAAGTTGTTGTCCGCATTAGTCACTGAGACCCAAAATGATGGGAAAATACTGTCCAGGTTAAAAAATCCTGAAGTTAACCTTTAACCACGTAGTTAGAGTGTGTGTGTGTGTGTGTGTGTGTGTGTGTGTGTGTGGTGTGGTCATTTGGGTGTGTGTGTGTCCAGCCACACAAAACTCCCAACAAAGAATGCATGGAATGCTGTGAATGTCCTGATTTCCGTGTTGTCATGACAATTTGGTAATGATTACATAAAGGCAAGTTCCATTAAACATAACACTGAAGTGTTCTAGTCTTTGCTGTTTGATTTTTAAAAAATCATACTGTAAGTAT